>OY982573.1:0-50327 GCA_963859945.1 Euplagia quadripunctaria
AGGAGGAAAACAGGCTGGAATTCAAATTTCGCCGCAAGGCAAGAAACCCACTAATGAGCCATATAGTAATTAAAGTGTCACCGCGAATTTACAACAGGATGCTGGATAGTGGCGCGGTCCACGTCGATATGCAGAGGGTGAGGGTAGAAGACCAATCCTCCCTAGTACAGTGCTCCATGTGTCTAGCATACGGACATGGGAGACGCTTCTGCAAGGAGACCGTGCCAAAATGTAGCCATTGTGGTGGATCACACATGCGGCAGGAATGCGAAGATTTTCTGGCAACAGCAGCACCAACATGCTGCAACTGCGTGGCCGCGAGAGTTGACACCTCCTTGGACCATAACGCATTTAGCTCTGGGTGCCCAGTACGCAGAAGGTGGGAGGCACTAGCCAGAGCTAAAATAGCGTATTGCTAAGGGCGATGACGGCCGTTCCGGGGCAGGCAACCCCACTAGAAGATACACAGTAGCCCAAGCAAACCTCCAAAGGAAGGAACTGGCAACAACAGAACTCATGATTGAGGCCAGTGAGCGAAAACTCGCATTTGCGCTGCTCCAGGAGCCGTATGTGGGCAGGGTGAGAAGGATGAAGGACTACCGTGGGGCGAGACTCTACCAAAATGCGACAGTAGGAGATGGGACGATCAAGGCGGCAGTAGCAGTCTTTGATGACAGCTTAGACGTCGTCCAGTGCCCGAAACTCACAAACAACAATATTGTTGTAGTGAGGATCCGAACCGCAGCCTGGGAAATCGCGGCGGTGTCCTTCTACTTTGAACCGGATCAACCCATAGAGCCATACTTGGAACAGCTACGTACCATCAGAGAGGAACTGGGTTCCACACTGTTACTGATAGGTGGCGACAGCAACGCCAAGAGCACCTGGTGGGGTAGCACCGTAGAAGACCACAGGGGTAAAGAAATGTCCGGGACCCTGGAAGAGTCTGGGCTTCAGGTACTGAACAGTGGTGACACGCCTACCTTCGACACCGTCAGAGGTGGAAGAGCGTATACCAGTCATGTTGACATTACAGCCTGTACCGCAGATCTACTAGAATTAGTAGAAAACTGGAGGGTAGACCAGACTGTGACGAGCTCGGACCACAATACCATTCTATTTCACATTAATCTCCGCAAGAGCAAAGGCCTCAAAGTGGAAAGAACCACCAGAATGTATAACACAAAGAAAGCAAACTGGGACATCTTCAATTCCAAATTACTTGAACAAAAAACAATAAACAATTTTAACGTAGAGACCATCGAAAAAATTATAACAAAAATAGAATTAGAAGACACCATTTTAAATTTTACTAACTGTATCTCGGCTGCATGCAAGGAAAGCATGCCGGCCAAGAAGAGTACCGAGGTACTCAGGGTCCCATGGTGGAATGACGAGCTCGCGAGGCTGAAAAAGGCTGCCACTACCTTCAGGCGCAAGATAAAGAACGCGGCACCGTACCGCAGAGATATAGTGGTAGCCCAGTACCTAGAGAAGAAGGAAGCATACGAGTGCCAAGCCAAGAAAGCCCAAATAGAGAGTTGGAAGATGTTCTGCCAGAAACAAGACCGAGAAGGACTCTGGGAGGGAATCTACAGAGTCATTAGAAGGACCACCAGGAGACAAGAAGACTTGACCCTAACCAAAGATGGTGCATTCTTAAACCCAAGAGAATCGGCGCGACTGCTAGCGGAGACGTTCTACCCAGAAGACCTGAAGGAAACAGATAACGAAGACCATCGCCGGACCAGAATGGCGGCAGAGCGAGTAAACGACCTGAGACATGATGAATACCATGACCCACCGTTTACTTCGCTGGAGCTAAAGACCGCGATGGGAAGTTTCAATCCGAAGAAGGCCCCAGGAGCGGATGGCTTCACAGCAGACATCTGCAGTCGGGCCATCTCTCAGGATCTGGACGCATTCCTTGCCCTGGCCAACAAGTGCCTCATGTTGGGGCACTTCCCGGACATTTGGAAGGAGGCCACGGTGGTGGTACTAAGAAAACCGGGCAAGGAAGACTACACGAACCCCAAAGCATATAGACCGATAGGTCTACTGCCAGTCTTGGGGAAGATCCTGGAGAAGATGACAGTAGCGAGAATGAAGTGGCACCTAGTACCGCGGATCAGTACTCGCCAGTACGGATTCATGCCCCAGCGGAGCACCGAGGACGCCCTCTATACACTAGTGCACCATATCCAGGGTAAGATTGGGCTGAAGAAGCTGGTAACCCTAGTGTCACTGGATATAGAGGGGGCCTTCGATAGCGCATGGTGGCCTGCTATCAGAGTCCGCCTGGCTGAGGAAAAGTGTCCGGTCAATATCAGGAGGCTACTGGATAGCTATCTCGACTGCAGAAAAGTCAGAGTGCGGTACGCCGGGGAAGAATGCACAAGGAGCACGAGTAAAGGATGTGTGCAAGGGTCAATAGGTGGCCCAATCCTATGGAACATCCTCCTTGACCCTTTATTGAGAGAACTAAACAGCAAAGGATACTACGTGCAAGCGTTCGCGGACGATGTGGTAATGGTCTTCGATGGGGAAACCGGTCTTGAAGTCTCGAGACAAGCCAACGCCGCTCTTGCCTGTGTCCAGCAGTGGGGTGTACGCAATAAACTAAAGTTTGCGCCGCACAAGACCTGCGCAATGGTATTGACGAAGAAGCTGAAATACGACAGCCCACTGTTGACCATGGGAGGAGTAAGCGTCAAATTATCAAAGGAGGTGAAACTATTGGGCGTCATCATCGACCATAAGATGACCTTCAACATCCACGTTGCGACACAGTGCAAAAAAGCAATGGACGTTTACAAGCAATTGTCAAGGGCTGCGAAAGTAAACTGGGGCTTGCACTCAGAAGTTGTTAAAATCATCTACGTCGCAACAATCGAGCCCATAATTATGTACGCAGCAGCAGTGTGGGCTCCTGCGTCCGAGAAGATAGGAGTGCGCAAATTACTCTCCACCGTGCAAAGAGGTTTCGCCCAAAAGCTATGCAAGTCTTACCGCACAGTTTCTCTGCACTCGGCACTAGTTCTGGCGGGGATACTTCCTCTCGACCTTAGAATTCAGGAGGCAGCCGCCCTGTTTGAGGCAAAGAGAGGGTCGCCCCCGCTGGCTCTAGGAGATAGAGAAACCGAGAGTGCGGTGAGATTTGCAGAAGCTCCGCATCCGGCGGAACATATAGGCCTGGAGTTCGTGAACCTGGTAGACCAACACCTTGTAGACAGGCACAATGTGCAGGCGGTGCGAATATTCACCGACGGCAGCAAGATTGAGGGGAAGGTCGGAGCCGCATTATCCTTATGGAATAGTGAAGCCGAGATTCGGAACCTCAAACTTAGCCTGTCCGCGTACTGCACCGTCTATCAGGCGGAACTCTTGGCCATATGGAAAGCCTCTTGCCTTATCCTTAAAGGGGGTGAAGAGAGTTACGGTGTTTATAGCGATTCGAGAGCCGCTCTGGAGACGATCGTAAACCATGGCTCACTTCACCCTCTTGCAGTGGAAACAAGGAGGAACCTGCGGACGGCCTCAGACCAGGGCAAAGCTGTATCTTTGTTTTGGGTGAAGGCCCATGTAGGCCTTCCAGGTAATGAGCGCGCTGACGACCTTGCAAAGGAGGCGGCACTGACGCTTAGGAAAAAACCGGACTATGACCGGTGTCCCATATCATACGTCAAAAAGGTCATACGCAGTGAGACATTGTATAAATGGAACACGAGATACCAAGAAGGTGACACCGCGTCGGTTACAAGGCTCTTCCTGCCAGATGCCGTGCAGGCATATAGGTTCGTCCGCAAGATAGGACCAGCAGGTAAGCTCACCCAAATCCTAACAGGGCATGGTGGGTTCTCCCAGTACCTGAACCGTTTCAAGTGCAGGGACAGCCCATCATGCGCCTGTGACCCAGCATACGAAGAAACAGTTCCACACCTCCTAACAGAATGCCCTATCCACGACCGCGAGCGCTATGAACTAAGCACTAAATTAGACACTAACGTCACAAAAGAAAACCTAAATAGTCTCCTAATAAGCAAAATAAGTAGAGAATATTTTATAAACTACTGCCTAAACATATGTAAAATAGTCAACAAACGAAATAGTAAATAAGAACTTGCTGTAACATATAATTCATTTTATATGCGTTAGCAAGTGGTTATAAGATTAGAAAATAAGATAAGAAAATTTATAAAATAAATAATAAAAGTAAGAATTAAAATATAAAACATGTTAGTCATTAAAGCTCTTGAATAGATCCAGTAGAAAGATGAGAAAAATTTGTTATTAGAATAAGAGCCGTCTCGTAGCGACGCTGGGTCCGCCCAAATTGGGCAAGAGTCGCCCAAGGGCGGACGCAGCGCCGACCAGCTTCGGAGCAAGCTGTCGGAAGTGCTCGTCGAAGAGCCACCTACCGTCGAGGATCAGGCCCAGATACCTTATGTGGGCCTGAACCGGTACGAGGACCGAGTTGACCACGATAGAGGCGCCAGGGGGTGGACCACGACGGGGCCCATGGAATAAAAGGGCCTCCGTCTTATCCAGGGCCACCCGCAAGCCCAGCGCCTCGATGCGCCCGACCACCAGGGAGACTCCCCTGGTAGCCAAACGCGCCGCCTCTTGAAAGTTCACCCCCCGGGCTGTGACAAGAGTGTCGTCGGCGTAACAGATTACGCCCAGCCCGGGGGGGAAGTCGCCTCGAAGGGCCCAGTCGTACCCCATGTTCCACAGGAGTGGTCCAAGGACAGACCCCTGCGGAACACCGCACGACATGGGCCGACGACTCAAAACTCCATCTCGGTCCTCGTACATGACGGTACGCTCCTCAAGATAGTCTGCCACCAGCCGCCTCAGGTACTGTGGCACCCCATGATAGAGGAGTGCTTCCCTGATGCAGCTGAATGGCAGACTATTAAATGCGTTGGCGATGTCCAACGACACCGCCAACAGCACGCCGCCACAGCTCACTACGTCTTCGGTCACGGCCCTCAGGCGCAACACAGCTCCGACCGTCGAACGCCCCGCTCGAAAACCGAATTGGGCGTCCGACAAATCGGGGCCGACCTCGCCAAGGTGCCGAACGATGCGGGCAGAGAGGACCCTCTCAAACAATTTACCCGCCTCGTCCAGCAACACGATGGGCCTGTAGGCCGCGACCGAGTCGGTAGGCCGTCCCGGCTTCGTTAAAAGCACCAGCTTCCCGCTCTTCCAGCAGTCAGGGAAGCGTCCGGACGCCAGGCTAGCGTCGAACACTTCCCTGAGGCGGTCCGACATGTGGCCAAGGGCCAGGGCCAATGCTCGGGCAGGAATAACGTCCGGCCCGGGGGCGGTGTGCTTGGAACGGATCCGTAGAACAGCCGCCCCTACCTCCGCCTCCGTGACGGGTGGAACATCATCCTCCTCGTCCTCCCCGTCGTCTCCGGCCAAAGGGGCCATCGACGGGGGTATGTGCTCCACTCGTTGCGGGAAAAGGCCCTCAACCACTTCCTGCAGGAAGCTGGGCTGGAGAGTCTCCGTAAGGGGGGAGCCCGACGCGCGGAGCTTTTGTTGCGCCGCGCGATATGGGCGACCCCAGGGGTCACGATCGAGACCCTCCAGCATCTCCTTTCTCCGTCGAACGCCCCGCTCGAAAACCGAATTGGGCGTCCGACAAATCGGGGCCGACCTCGCCAAGGTGCCGGACGATGCGGGCAGAGAGGACCCTCTCAAACAATTTACCCGCCTCGTCGACCCCAGGGGTCACGATCGAGACCCTCCAGCATCTCCTTTCTCTTTCCTTCTTTGGCACGGCTAATGGCCAGCTTCAGAGTTTCCCGCGCCTCTCGGTACTCCTCATGAAGCTGGTCCTTCTCCCCCTCTTCGCGGTGACGCCGCCGGCTGCGAGTGTAGGACCTCCGGGCACGAGTACAGGCCGCACGGAGGTCCGCCAACTCCTGGGACCACCAGTAGACCTCCTTCCTTGGAGGCCGACGACCTCGGACGCGGGGCATGGCCACATCGCAAATCTGCGTAATCGCATCGCGAAAGCGGCCTGCCCCCGTCATGTCTACCTCCTCAGTCAGAGGCTGCGGAGACAGCCAAGAGTAAATGATGGCTGCCTCCTCTAGTAGGTCCCTGTCCAACTTCGAAACAGCCCACCGCGGGAAGCGGGAAGAACGCCGCGCCGTGTGACCCCTACTGGGGTCCTGGGTCCGGGAGAGCTCAAATCGGATATACAAGTGATCCGAGAGCGTCTCAACCTCTTCCAGGACACGCCAGTTCCTTACTCGTGCGGCGAGAGCAGGGGTAGCGAACGAAAGGTCCACTATCGACCCCCCCTGCTGTCGCACGCACGTATTGGTGGAGCCTCTGTTTAGGAGACAGAGGCCCACCGATGCCGCCCACTCCTCCACGGCATCGCCCCTTGCGTCCGTCCTGGGGGAACCCCACGCAATGGACTTTGCGTTGAAGTCCCCCAGCACTAGGACGTGCCCAGACGCTAGTCGCCGCATCGAGGTCTCTAGATTGCTGAGAAAAACCTCGAAGTCGCTCAGACTCCGATTGGGGGAGAAGTAGACACCATATATGGTGATCCCCCCCCATTCGGCAGCAACATATCCAGTACCCTTGTCTCTTAGCGACAAGGGTGGGGAATGAGCCGCCGTGGAGTTGACGACTGCCACAGAGCCGTCCCGGTCACCCAGCCAGTTTGGACGGGGAGGAACGTAATAGGGCTCCGCGGCTACGGCCACACCTATTGACCACTCCACCATGGTTTGCAGGAAAAGGTCCTGCGCACCGGCAGAGTGGTTCAGGTGGATGAGGACTCTTCCGGCGTCGCTCAAAATCTTGGCCGATGCCATAGGACAACTGGCCCACACTGCGCCAAGGCCCCCTGGACCGGGGCGGATGGTGCCGACCCTGATGTTGTCCGCGTTGCATCCCGTCTTCTCCCGAATCACAACGCGGACATCCTCGACCGTCACTGAATCGTCCAGGCCCGAAATTCGCAACTCTGCCCACTTGGTGGGCCTGGCGATCTTTACACCATCTGTGGCTGCGAATATCTCCCGCATCTTCTCGGCAAAGGTGTCCGCCGTCTTTGCGCCTTCAGCCCCAGGGAACTCGAGGACTCGAGCTCCCGTCTGGGCGAGGCGCATCCTCACACCCACGGCCCCAAATTCACCGGCCAGACTATCCCGGGCTTTCTTAAACACAGCCGCGTACGATAGCCCGCCGTCTCCCGCCGCCGGCGACAGGGTTACAACCACAGCCGCCGTTTTGGGTGGCACCAGTTTCCGAGGCTTTTTGGTGGCAGTCACTGCCACGGATGGCGCCTGTGGCGGAGACGGTGCACTCTTGGCAGCCTTCTTATTTCGGTTGCGGGACCGCTTTTTCCCTACCCCGACTTTCTGCCACCCATCACTGGAAGCGACGGACGTGGAGGGGGCAGATACGGACGGACCAGGCACGGGCTCAGCACTAGTGACAGCAGCAGTCACATTCATTCCCTTCGGCACTGGAGTGGGAAGCGGAGGGAACGCTGCTGCCACTTTTTCCACGGTCTTCGGTGGTTGCCCGGCCTTTGGTGCAACCACTTTTGACGCGGCCTTAGCCGGTCGACCAGCCTTCGGTGCGGCTGCAGGCGCCGGTGTCGTCGTCGCCGCGGCATACGTCACCGTCACGCGGCCTCCCGAGACGGGAAGGGGTGTCGGGACTGTTGCGGCTTTGGCGTTGGCCGCGGCGAGTGGCGGCCGAACAATAGGCGCCGGAGGAAGCCTTGCCTCCAGGCCCGCGAGGCGCCCGTCCATCATGCGCCACACAGCGTCAATGACTTGACGCAAGTGGGCATCCGGAACGGGGGTTGGGGAGGGGGCAGGTTGCCGGGCAACCGGGTCTGGCTGCTCAGAGCAATTCGCCTGTGCCCGTAATTTTGCGAACTGGGCGCTGAGCTCTGTGACCTGCCCCGTCAACAAATCGTTTGCGGCCTGGAGGCGCGCCACGTCCCCAATGAGGGTCTCGACGACCCCAGATATGGCGGAAGAGGAGTCCTTAAGGGCCCTAACAAAGGAACCCTTAAGGTTCGTTGATTTGGTGGCCACTTTGTGGATGACGGCCACCGCCGCGTTCGCTCTCTCCTGCATGGTCGATGGTGTTCCGGGGACAGAACCCCCTACCACCGGCTCTTGAATTTTAAGCAGGAGATCCGCAATCTCCTCTTCCGCTACGTCTTCGCCCTCCGCCCTGACCCGGACGTAGGCTTCCCTTCTAGAGAAGGCGGAGCCCGACGAAGCCGAGACCGGTGTACGCGACCTCCCTCTATGGCTACTAGCCACTTTGGGAGGCAGCATCTCCTGGGACGTGTCGCCATCTTGGTCCGTGGAGCGTCCGCGTTTTCGACTTTCAGTGTCGCGAACCTCCACTTCCATCACCTCTTGTGTGTCCACCATCGAACCAGAACTTTCGGCCGATGACAGGACAGACCTGGAACGCAGACGTTCCGAATGTCTTCTGCTGGGAGCTCTTTCGAGATAGGCGTCTTGCGTGAAACATCGTCGTTGGACAAGGTGTCGTCCGCCTTCTTGCTCCTTTCCTTCTTCTTAACATCTTTCTCCGTCTTTTTTTCTTCTTGTTTATTTATTTTAATGATATTTATTGACTCCATAACTAAACCCACGAGTAGGGGAGAACTAAAGGTCGACCCGGGCAGAGATCCCCAATACCCGGGCAAGCGAAGGTTTATACCCAACCGAGGGGTCCGCAGGTCCCCCGGCTGGGAGTGCGCTTGCGACTGAACTACCCATCAGCCATGCATCCCCTGGTCACGCACCAGAACACGGGATTCGGGGTGATTTTTTAGAGAGGTTTTCTTCCTCGCGGTCCGGGCGGCTAAGCCAAGACCCTCGTCCCCGATTGGAGTCGCGAAACATGACCACGACTCCTTTCGGGATTACGATATGCCGACGGTGGCAAGGAAACTAAATCTTCCCATGCCTGCTCGGTGGCAGTGTGAGTGCACGCCGAGCCCGTCCTCCTTCTCCACTGAGGACAGCGGAGAAACTCCAACCCATGGAAGGGTCCCACCTCCGTGATTTTTTAACGAGGTTTTCATCCTCATAGCTCCGAAGAGCGAAGAGCCAACAGAGGAATCGACAGACACGCCCGCTCTGTTGGACCAGCCTCGACCAAGTGGCCAAAGAAGTATGGCCTCCTCTCCTTACTAGAATATTAGCCGTTGGCAATGACGCCGTCCTCAAAAACTGAGGAAGAAAGGCAACGTCATCGCCAACGTTTCCAGGGTGCACCACGTGGAGGTTTTCTAGACAGCACCCCAACCTAACCTTTTTTTTTTTTTTTTATTTTTGTGCGTGTGGAAACCCCCTCGGGCTGTCACCCCGCCGGGGTTTTCGGCGGGGCGGTGTGTCGGAATCGAACCGACTAAAACCACACGGTGTGCCGTACTCCGCCTTAAGTAGGAGGGATCCGGGAACAGCTTTATTAAGACATCCGGACCCCCCCTAGCGCCTGCCCGCTAAGCGCGGGCACCACCTCCGGGTAACAACCTCTCAATTAGGCAACGTCCAGGCACACGCGGACGCCACCTCCTCGCGGGGGGCCACTACAGCGGGTGAAGGGGAAAACCCGTCCCATCCACCCGCGGCCACACTCAGGGCGGCATGAGGCGCTGGTACGCGCGCCTCCGCCACCCGGTTCGCCGGCGGCGAATTAAGTCCGAGTGGAGATCGTCCTCCCGGACCCGTTCCGCCGCCTCCTTCTGCAAGATGACGTCCTCACAGAAGGTCGCGACCGCGGTAAAATTCCTGTCGCTACCGGCCATGGAGCGTATGATGGCCGGTAGCGAGAGATCCCCTCCGATGACCGCAGTGAGGGCCCGACGCTGCGTTGCCCAGGCGGAGCAAACTGCCAGCGTGTGCTGAGCCGAGTCCTCACTGCAGTCGCAGTGGTGACAGGCGGGACTCAGTTCCCTCCTAGCGACCGAGTGCAGGTACTTCCCGAAGCAGCCGTGCCCGGAAAGGACCTGCGTCAGTCGGAAGGAAAGGGTCCCGTGCTGCCGCCCTGCCCACTCGACGATGAACGGCTGGAGCGCCTCCACGGCGGCAAAGCCAGCACGTGGAGCCTCCAGCCGGGACGACCAACGAGTCATGGTGG
Organism: Euplagia quadripunctaria; assembly: GCA_963859945.1. Classification (NCBI taxonomy): domain Eukaryota; kingdom Metazoa; phylum Arthropoda; class Insecta; order Lepidoptera; family Erebidae; genus Euplagia; species Euplagia quadripunctaria. The sequence goes on from OY982573.1 coordinate 10,153, forward strand.
CTCGGCGAGCGGCCTCACGCCATTCGCGTACCTCTTCGGGCGGGGGCCGACTGCCGCTTCCCGCCCGGAACTCAGCCGTTCGCCGATATACTTCGGCGAGCACTTCCGCCTCCAAATCCCACGGGGGAGTCCCAGCCAACGCGCACGCCGCCTCCGTCGACAAGGTGCGAACCTAACCTAACCTAACCTAAACGATTCTGCAAAGAAACCGTGGATAGATGTAGCCACTGCGGAGGCCCTCATACAAGGGCTGAATGCGCAGACATGCTCGCTGGAGTAGCCCCATCACGCGTAAATTGTGTGCACGCAAAGATGAGCAACGCAGAACACAACGCGTTCAGCACTGAATGCCCTGTGCGCAAAAGATGGGATGCTCTAGCAAGAGCGAGAGTAGCGTATTGCTAAAGTTGAACTGGTCAACAACAGGGCAGACAACCTCACCAGCAGTTATGCAGTGGCTCAAGCCAACCTCCAAAGAAAGGAGCTTGCAACCAACGAGCTCATGATAGAAGCTGCCGAGCGGAAGTTGGCTTTCGCCTTGGTCCAGGAGCCGTATGTGGGTGGGATTCGGAGAATGAAGAGCTACCGAGGAGCGCGGGTTTACCAATGCGAGGATGAAGGAAGCGGGACTGTCAAGGCTGCGGTGGTAGTGTTCAACTCCGACCTTGATGTCATACAGTGCCCAGAACTCACCACGAACAACATCGTAGTGGTGAGGATCCGGTCCAAAGCATGGGAGATCGCAGTAGTCTCTTTCTACTTTGAACCCGACCAGGACATAGAGCCTTACCTGGATCAACTAAAAAGAGCGGTAGCGAAGTCGGGCCCAAAAAGACTGCTCATTGGAGGCGATGCCAATGCTAAGAATACCTGGTGGGGAAGCACCATAAATGACCACAGGGGTACAGAACTGTCCGGGACCCTGGAAGAGTCAAACCTGCAGGTGTTAAACAGGGGCGAAATACCAACCTTCGACACAGTACGGGGAAATCAAAGGTACACCAGCCATGTGGACATCACAGCTTGTTCCACGAATATGATTCGACTGATAACAGACTGGCAACTCGACGAAGGAGTGACAAGCTCGGACCACAACACCATTCTCTTCAGAATACTACTACGTAGAGAGAAAGGTATATGCATCCAACGTACGACCCGCCTATACAATACCAAGAAGGCGAATTGGGAGAAGTTTAATGGAAAACTTAAACAATTCAACACCGAAAACAACATCACTCCTGTAACTATAGGTAGAGTCGAAGGAAAAACCCAGTTGGAGGCATTGACTAACTCCCTCACAAGCGGCATAACAGCAGCATGTAAAGAGAGCATACCTAAGAAGGCTGCAACAACCAAACTCTCAATGCCGTGGTGGTCGGATGAGCTGGCGCAACTAAAGAAGGACATGGTCACTAAGAAACGCCGTATTAAACGAGCAGCGACTGATCGCAAAGAGAGAGTTGTCGGTCAATACCTGCAGGCCAAAGAAAATTATGAGTGCCAAGCCAAGAAAGCCCAGATACAAAGTTGGAAAGCGTTCTGTGAAAAACAAGACAGAGAGGGCGTGTGGGAGGGTATTTATAGAGTTATCGGGAAGACCGCAAAGCGTCAAGAGGACTTGCCGCTAAAAAAAGGACGGTGTGTACTTAAACCCAAAGGAATCAGCTGCCTTACTAGCCGCAACATTTTTCCCCCAAGATGCCGCAGAGACGGATAGTGAACACCATCGCCATATAAGAGAACTAGCACGAGAGATAAACGCCCCGGGTCATAATGACTTCAGAGATCCGCCGTTTACCAAAGACGAGCTAAGGACCGCGATGGTGAGCTTTAATCCCAAGAAGGCACCAGGAGCGGACGGCTTCACCGCGGACATCTGTTGTAGAGCAATCTCTCAGGATCTGGACGTGTACCTTGCCCTGTACAACAAGTGCCTAGAGATAGGGTACTTCCCGGACATCTGGAAAGAGGCCACAGTGGTGGTACTGAGAAAACCGGGCAAGGACGATTATCAGAACCCCAAGGCCTATAGGCCCATCGGTCTGCTACCAGTCTTGGGGAAGATCCTAGAGAAGATGATAGTAGCAAGGATCAGGTGGCACCTAGTACCGAGGATTAGTACTCGTCAGTACGGCTTTATGCCCCAGAGGAGCACCGAGGACGCCCTCTATAATCTAGTGAACCATGTTAAGGGTAATATTGAGATGAAAAAGCTCGTAACCCTAGTCTCACTGGATATAGAGGGGGCCTTCGATAGCGCATGGTGGCCAGCTATAAAAGTCAGACTGGCTGAGGAAAAGTGTCCGGTCAATGTAAGGAGGCTACTGGACAGCTATCTCGACAACAGAAGAGTCGGCCTAAGGTACGCTGGGGAGATACACACAAAGGACACCCAGAAAGGTTGCGTCCAGGGATCCATCAGCGGCCCGATACTCTGGAATCTGCTCCTCAACCCACTATTACTTGAATTGGAACAGCGGGACATATATTGTCAAGCGTATGCGGATGACGTCGTCCTCGTCTTCACGGGGGACACGGCACTGGACATATCAAGACAGGCTAATGCGGCTCTCACCTATGTTCGGGATTGGGGGGCTCAGAATAAACTGAAGTTCGCACCACACAAAACGTGTGCTATGCTAATAACGCGGAAATTGAAGTATGACACCCCACAACTGAGCATGGGAGGGGTTTGCATCGGTATGTCCAAAGAGGTAAAAATTCTTGGTCTGACAATAGATGATAAATTGACTTTCAACACACACGTCGCTAATATTTGTAGAAAGGCCACCGACATCTACAAACAACTATCCCGCGCGGCCAAAGTCAGTTGGGGTTTACACCCTGAGATCATTAGGGTTATATATACAGCAGCCGTCGAACCCGTGATCACATACGCGGCGAGCGTGTGGGCGCCTGCGGCGCGAAGGATAGGCGTACAGAAATCTTTAAATGCGGTGCAGCGAAGTTTCGCTCAAAAGCTGTGCAGATCCTATCGCACGGTATCTCTTAACTCGGCTTTAGTACTGGCCGGGATACTGCCTCTGGACCTCAGAATACAGGAAGTAGCTGCACTGTACGAGGCGAGAAGAGGGTCGTCCCGGTTTGTACTCGGAGATAGAGAGGTAGAGCGCATGGCGGCGTTTGCGGAGGTTCCTCACCCGGCGACACATATGGCACTGAGTTTCGTGAGCTTGATGACTCAAGCTGAGGTGGATGGGTGCAATGTGCAGGCAGTGCGTATTTACACTGACGGCAGCAAGCTTGATGGCAAGGGCGGAGCCGCGCTTTCCATATGGAATAGCGAGGCCGAGATCAAAGCTGTCAAGCTCAGTCTGTCCGCGTACTGCACAGTGTACCAAGCGGAACTCCTTGCCATATGTAGAGCCACAAGTGAGGTGCTGAAGCGTAACGAACGCACTTACGGCATTTATAGTGACTCTAGATCAGCATTGGAGACTATCGCAAACCACGGAGCACTGCATCCACTCGCACTAAAGGCACGCGATAATATCAGAACAGCTTTAAACGAGAATAAAGTTATAGCCTTATTTCATATTAAAGCTCATGCGGGTCTCTTAGGAAATGAGCGCGCGGATTTCCTAGCGGAGGAGGCAGCACTTTCGAATCGGAGGAAGCCTGACTATGATCGTTGCCCGATCTCATTCGTCAAAAGGTCTATCCGTGAGGATACCCTGGACGAATGGAACGGAAGGTTCCAGTCAGGCGAAACCGCCTCTGTCACTAAAGTGTTCTTTCCAAACGCGGTGGACGCCTATCATACAATTAGGAACATTACAGTAACATCAAAAGTAACGCAGGTGCTCACTGGACATGGGGGATTCTCCCAATACCTGCATAGGTTTAAATGCAAGGATAGCCCCTCTTGCATTTGCGAGCCTGACAGGGACGAGAGCATATTGCACTTATTATTGGAGTGCCCAGTACATATGAAACTGAGACACGAATTAGAACAAGTATTAGATGTGAAATTATGCAAAGAAATCCTAAATATGATAATAAAAAATAAGAAAATGAATAGTTATTTAATAAAATATTGTGAACAAATTGTAGATATAGTAAATAAGAGAAACAAAGTAGAATAAGCATTTGTTATGTTATATATAATGTTAATATATAATAAATAGCAAATATAAGGCACTATAGCAAATAAAAAAGCAAATAACCCCAGGGGTCACGATCGAGACCCTCCAGCATCTCCTTTCTTTTTTCCTCTTTGGCGCGGCTAATGGCCAGCTTCAGAGTGTTCCGCGCCTCTCGGTACTCCTCATGAAGCTGATCCTCTTCCCCCTCTCCGCGGCGACGACGCCGGCTGTGAGTGTAGGACCTCCGGGCACGGCTCCGTAACCTTTTTTTTTTTTTTTTGTGCGTGTGGAAACCCCCTCGGGCCGTCACCCCGACGGGGTTTTCGGCGGGGCGGTGTGTCGGAATCGAACCGACGGTGTACCGTACTGCGCCTTAAGTAGGAGGGATCCGGGAACAGCTTTATTAAGACATCCGGACCCCCCCTAGCGCCTGCCCGCTAAGCGCGGGCACCACCTCCGGGTAACAACCTCTCAATTAGGCAACGTCCAGGCACACGCGGACGCCGCTTCCTCGCGGGGGGCCACTACAGCGGGTGGAGGGGAAAACCCGTCCCGTCCACCCGCGGCCACACTCAGGGCGGCATGAGGCGCTGGTAAGCGCGCCTCCGCCGCCCGGTTCGCCGGCGGCGAATTAGGTCAGAGTGGAGATCGTCCTCCCAGACCCTTTCCACCGCCTCCTTCTGCGAGATGACGTCCTCACAGAAGGTCGCGACCGCGGTAAAATTCCTGTCGCTACCGGCCATGGAGCGTATGACGGCGGTAGCGAGAGATCTCCTCCGATGACTGCAGTGAGGGCCCGACGCTGCGTCGCCCAGGCGGAGCAAACCGCCAGCGTGTGCTGAGCCGAGACCTCACTGCAGTCGCAGTGGTGACAGGCGGGACTCAGTTCCCTCCTAGCGACCGAGTTTCTCATCCACTGACAAAGTCGATTCAGGAAAGCATAAGAAAAACCAGAATGGAGGGAAGAAAGATCCGCCTCTTCTGGCTAAGAGCCCACGTTGGAACGGCGGGGAACGAAAGAGTCGACCAACTGGCTAAAAATGCGGCAAACACAGTAAACGTGAACCCTGACTACGATAAAGTCCCACTGTCCTATGTCAAAAGAAAAATCAGGGAAGAGTCTGTCCGTAAATGGCAGGACAGATACGAAACCTCCAGCACTGGCTCGGTAACAAAAACTTTCCTACCGGACATAGAAAAAGCGTACCGAATCATTAGGAAAGACAAACCGACCCCAGTACAAGTACAGGTCTTAACAGGACATGGAGGGATAGGAGAGTACTTGCACCGGTTCAAGTTGATAGACGATCCCGGTTGCGAATGTGACCCCGAACAGAGCGAGTCGGTGTGGCATCTTCTGGTGGAATGCCCCCGCTTCCAGGCTGCCCGAATGAATCTGGAGTGCCTAACGAATCTCAAAGTACTAAAGCCAAACCTGGCAGCCATCATGGAGGACGAAGAGGCGAGGCCCCTCTTCCTAAGGTTCGCAGAAAAAGTCTTCCAAACCGCAGCAAAACGCCACAAGACTGAACAACCAATAAGCACTATACTTCACCCAAATGATGATCTACCCCGGGCTGGGACGCAGGCACCAGCCCCACACAGTATGACGGAGCACCGACTTCTGTCGGGTGCCGAACATGGGGGGCCAGGGTTGGTGACACGACCGGTGGCTCTCTTCATGAGTGACAACTCGGAGCGCTTGGGAATTGGTTTCTGTAGACTACTACGCAGCAATGTGGTGGTGTCACCAGGTCTCGCCACACTACTTAAAGGAAGCACCTTCAAAACAAGCATGAGGCAAAGGGTCTATGACTCTCTCACAGAGGTGGAAATAGCAGACCATCGATGCAAAATCGTAAGAGCACGCAACAAAACAGTACTGCTGTTCACATGGGAGGACTCAAGCCCATTTGCTCAAGCATGCTCCGTGCTCTTGAAGCTTGGAAGGGTGGGACAGGCTGAGACTATCACACCACGTAAGATCAGCGTGGACGCAATGGTCGTATCACATGAAGGCGGTGAGGTCGCGGACTATTTAGGGTGTGTCAAAGCATCAGAAGTCCATGAGGTAATAGTGTATGAGGATAGGGGTGAAAACCTAAACTACCTCAAAAAATACGACCCCGAAACTGCGACTACTCACGCCGACATTTGGGGACGCCCCATTCCAGACCCAGCAATACATAGTGGATCAGAACGCCTGCAGCAAAAGAGATCAGAAGAATTGGCAATCAGGCGAAAAGAAGCCAAAAGCACAAGGCAGTCTGACAGTAGAGAGTCCAGCATTCGAATGAGTACCTTTCTAAAAACCCTAAACACTGCATTCCAGGTAATATCGGGACCCTCGTGGGCCAAAATGAGCAATGACCGGCAGACAAATCGTCAAGCGGTAGCCACAACGGAGTTCCTGAGCAGACCGCGTAAGCGAGAAGAAACCAAAACCCAAGTAAATCGATCCAGAGCAGACATGGGACAAGTCTCCAAACCGGAACTCATTGCCGTTGTGAGGCCCGAGGACCACTTAATAAACGCCTTCCGCGAATTCAAGGCATTCATCTTGGCAACTCTGCAGGTCAAAACATTGACCTGCAAAACCATTCTGCAACTCTATCAAAAGAGTAAGGAAGAAGAATTACAACAAAGGCTCGAGGAGGCCGAAGCGGCTATCTACAAAAATGACACCTCGGAGTACATCCGCGAGAAAGTCACCAACTCCCACATGGCTGCCTACAGTGGAACATCGGGATTCGTTGAACTCGATGGAGAAGAAACCAAGCGTAAGGGAATGCCTACGTTCAAAGCCCCACCGAGCGACCCAATTCTTATTATAGCTCGCTGTACAAGGATTGAACTGTGCGAGAAAATCCTGAATATGGCAAACAAATGCATGAAGAACTGGGCGATCGGAAGCCGTCCCAGTTCTATAGGCACCTGCAACACTTGGCTGGGCCGTCTGTGCCAGAGGAGTTTTTAAAGACGTTGTGGTCTAGTCAGCTACCAAATATAATACAGTGCATTATAAAAATACCACACCTGGCCCACCGGTATCGAGTATACCAAGGCGTTTAGACCCTGACCGCTTGAAGGAAGCCAAGACGGAGTTTGAGGACATGTTGACCAACGGCACGGCCAAGCGATCAGATAGTCCGTGATCTTCAGCTTTACATTTGGTTAGGAAGAAGGATGATGGGTGGAGGCCATGCGTTGACTACCGCGCGCTTAACGCTCGTACAGTGCCTGACAGATACCCGGTAAGGCACATTCAGGATTTCACACATCACCTCGCGGGTAGTACTATATTTTCTAAGATAGATATGGTTAAAGCCTATAATCAACTTCCTATCTACCCACCTCATATACCGAAGACAGCCATTACCACTCCGTTCGGGTTATTCGAATTCCCATACATGACCTTATGTGCTTGCTGGATTGGACGATTTCTGCTTTGGGTACTTAGATGACATTCTCTGTTTTTCCCCCAGTCCAGAGCAGCACGAGGTACACCTGCGACGACTACTGAGTCGATTACGAGAGTATGGAGTGTTGGTGAACTCAGTCAAGTGCGTTTGGGGACAACCAGAGGTGACGTTCCTGGGTAACCACGTATCTGCTTAAGGTACCCGCCCGCTGGACACCAAGGTACAGGCTATTCAGGAGTTTCCGGCGCCACTAACCGTGAAGGAGCTAAGAAGGTTCTTAGGTATGATAAACTTTTATCGACGCTTTATACCGAATGCAGCTAAGGCTCAGGCACCGCTTAATGCTATGCTCGCTGGAGTCAAGACAAAGAACCAGCCTATATCCATGACGCAGACGCAGCTAGAAGCTTTCACTGAATGTAAAAAGGCGCTGTCGCAAGCTACGCTTTTAGTCCACCCGCTTCCTAACGCCGAGCTTTCTATGACAACAGATGCGTCAGATGTATCCATAGGAGCCGTGTTACAGCAGCGAAATGGTAAGCAGTGGGAACCACTAGGGTTCTTTTCTAAAAAGTTAAACCCTGCGCAGAAGAAATACAGCCCCTACGACCGCGAGCTCCTGGCAGTGTACGAAGCTATACGATATTTTCGTCACATGGTAGAAGCTCGGAACTTCGTTGTCTTCACAGACCATCGCCCGCTGACCTACTCCTTTACAACACCAAGAGAGAACTGTTCACCTAGACAGTACAGGTATTTCGATTACATAGCGCAGTACACAACCGACATACGCTTTATACCTGGTTCTGAAAACGTGGTGGCTGATACACTGTCCAGGATAGAAGAGATACGGGTTCTTAAAGGTATAGACTATCAGGCACTTGCACGATGTCAGGAGACGGATCCAGAGCTACAAGGCCTTCTTAAAAGTGGGTCGTCGATATAGAAGTTTACTGTGATGTTAAGGTAACACCTGCACGACCTTATATAACGCCTAAGTTTCGTCGAAAAGCGTTCGAATCGCTACACAATTTGAGTCACCCTGGAAACACAGCTACAGTGCGATTGGTAGCACAGAGATTCGTATGGCCAGGGATGCGCAAACAATGTAGAGAGTGGTCCCGAGAATGCCTGAAGTGTCAAGGCAGTAAAGTGACACGGCATACCTTTGCTCCTCTTTCAAGATTTCCTGTCACAACATCAAGGTTTTCCCATATCCACCTTGATATCGTCGGACCTTTACCTATATCTTTTGGTTACAGATATTGCCTCACTGCCATCGACAGGTTCACCAGATGGCCTGAGGCCTACCCCATCAAAGATATAACAGCTGAGACCTGCGCCATGGCGCTGGTATCCGGCTGGATTGCCAGATTCGGTTGCCAACAGAAGATAACAACTGATCGCGGCACGCAGTTCCAGTCACACCTCTTTCGAACGGTCGCCGCCCTGGTTGGTGCGCGCCACTACAGCACGACTGCCTATCACCCTGCTGCGAACGGCATGGTAGAACGCCTCCATCGGCAAATGAAGGCAGCCATCATGTATCATGCTACTTCACAATGGACCGAGGTACTTCCACTAGTGCTTCTAGGGATACGAAGCGCATGGAAGCCGGACATCGAATCATCACCAGCAGAGTTGATCTACGGTGAACAACTTCGACTACCTGGTCAGTTTTTAGCACCGACAGACGACTACAAGACAGCTGACGTCACCGATCTCGCAACTCGCTTACGATGTCGCATGGCCAACCTCACACCAAAACCTGCATCCTGCCACAGGAAAGCTCCATTCTATTTACCGCATAGTCTCAGCGACTCATCCTATGTTTTCTTGCGGCAGGACTTCGTTCGAAGACCGCTTGAACCTCCGTACGCCGGGCCTTATAAGGTTATATAGCGCCGATCAAAATATTACAAGCTCAACGTAGGTGGCAAGGAAGTAACCGTCAGCATCGATCGAATCAAGCCGGCCTACTACACTCAGGAAGCTGACGATCCGGCGCCTACAGTATCTGTTCCTGACTCATCAGCGCTACTACCTGCCCCTGCTGAGCAACAAGAGAGGAGGACGAGATCTGGTCGTCGCGTACACTTCCCTGATTATTACCGCCGGCAGTAGCGGTCTAAGCCGGGGAGTACTGTGGCGTCGCCAACGGCTAGAAGGACGCAGCATTTTTAAGCGCACATACCATGGACGCACCCTCATCAGCTGCGCGTGGTGTGCGCTGCAGCTCCTGCGCCCGCGCATGCCCCGTCGTCGCCTGGCCGGCCGGGCGTATTAAAATCGCTTTCTCTCGGTCACGGCAGCCAGTCGACACCTCACTCCGACGACGAAAGCACGTTCGAATTTCATCCGCTAAACGCTATATACTTACGCTCATTCTTAACGTTTTTTAAATTCTAGTTTCCGCCTTAGTTCTTGTTCTATTGCTACTAGTTTTTCTGTTCTTCTAAGTGTACTTCTTTCTGTAACTTTCGTCAATAAACCGCTGTGATTTAAATTGTAAAAAGCCTTCTTGTTATTTCTAACATACCCGCTGAGCAACTATATGCCAAATCTTAAAATAAACTCTCTTACAAATGCATCTGCAATAGACGCGGTTTCTTTATTTTTGAGTGGAATAGCCTGAACAAACTTAGTCAGTTCGCACTATGGTCAATATATAACAATTACTATCGATATCTCTGTCTAAAGAACCCACTACATCTAAATAAATTTTGTCAAATGCCGAAGAAGCCGTTGTGGTAATTTCCATTGGATCTTTAATATAACGAAAATATTTCGACTTTTGACATGTTACACATCTCTTCACAAACTGTTGAACGTCTTTCTCGATACTTGGCCAATAGTACCTTCTTTTGATAGTATTAATCATTCTCCGCACTCCTGCATGTCCACTAGACGGCAGTAAGTGGAAGTCATTCATAATAATAGTCTTTTCGTCATTATCCGTAATTCTTTTTACTCCTTTTAAAATACATACTCGCGGTCCGGACCATTGTTCTAGTGACGTTATCTCTTTACAAATAGACTCAACAAAATCACTATTATCTTTATCTTTAATTATACAAACTTCATCAATGCGTATTATTCCACAGAAATAACTCAATTTCTGCACAAATTCGGCTCGTGAGAAAAGTGACTTGAAATCGAGATTAATATATAACGTCAATCTACTCGATATGAACGCAAAACATTCAAATTCCTCATCAACCATACTTTTTCTTCGTTCCACTGTGGTACACGGTTTTCTCAATATATCCACTACACGTGGTTGATCAGGCCACTTATCAGTGGGTTTACTAAGATCCGTTTTTTTATCATCCTTCTTTCTCACATTTCTTTTATCTGCCTTTTTCTTTTGAGCTCTAGTCATCACAAACATACACTGCTCATGCATTTTTTTTAAGGTCATCAGATGTAATGCACACTCTGGATAGAGCGTCTGCAACAACGTTCTCTTTACCTTTCACGTAATTTATTTTAAAATTATATTCTTCTAAAACTAATCGAAATTTAAGTAACGTACTTGAAGGGTTTTTCATGCTGAATTAGAGGTTTATGATCTGTCATTATAGTGAATTTTGTGCCATACAAATAAGGTCTAAAATATTTGACTGCCCAGACTATTGCCAAAAGTTCTTTTTGAATCGTCGGGTAGTTCTTTTCCGCTTTATTCAAAGGTCTACTTGCGTACGCTACTGGTCTTAAATCATTGTTGCATAATACTGCACCTATAGCAGTACCTGAAGCATCGGTTTGAACGACAAATTCGTTGTTATTAGAAAAATCTGGATATTGTAGAACAGGTGAAGAAATTAAAGCATTTTTTAAATATTCGAATGCATTTTCAGATTTCCTAGTCCAAATAAACGGTTCGTTTTGCCTACATAATTTGTTTAATGGCATATCAATATCCGAAAACGATTGAATAAATTTCCTATAATAATTACAGAAAGCTACAAAGCGTTTAACTTCGTCAGAGTTTTTGGGTACGGGGTAATTTTTTTAAATTCTAGTTTTCTCTGGATCAGGCTCTACACCTTTTTCTGAAACTATATGGCCTAAATAAAGAATTTCTTTCTTCAAGAACTCACACTTTTTGGGGTTTAATTTTAAGTTCACTTTCCTTAATCTCTCCATGACAGAAATTAAATTATGATTATGAGAAATCAGGCTACGGCCTATCACTATGAGGTCATCTTGGTATACTAGACATTTGTCGTATGTCAACCCAGACATTGCTACAGACATCATACGGCTAAAGGCACTTGGACTTATCTTAAGTCCCATTGATAACCGTTTCATTTGATACTGACCTAAATTCGTTGTAAAAGCCGTTAATTTGCGACAGTTGGGCTCTAAAGCCACTTGATAATATCCCTGGTGGAGGTCAAGATGGGTGAAGTAAACAGCGCCAGATGAAGAGTTTAAAATTTCATTGATATTCGGTAAAGGAAACTTGTCATCATAAATAACTTCATTCAATTTCCTATAATCTAAAAACTGACTCGCGGAACAAATTTAAAAGTGAACATGTTGCTGCTACTGCTGTAAAAGGACAGGGTGGTTGCGTAAATTTTACGCCTTCACAAAACATTTTAAAGTTAGCACAAAGATCGAAAGCTCTGTATAAAAATATTGACACCACAGATGCCACAGAATGAATGAAATAAATAGAATAGTTCATCTAGTGAATATGTACAAAGGGCGGCCTTATCGATAAAAGCAATCTCTTACAGGCATATAGTAGCATAAATTTATATATATCATTTGTAATATTCATTAGCAGAATATTTTTATTATATTCGTCTCGAACTGAGTCCTCGAGATTTCACGACTTTTTCACATTTATCTGATAAGCTGTGAAGCCTAAAATAAAAAAAAATACAGTTTTTTTAATTTAGAAATAGAATCCTTTCATTTGATAGTTCCAATTTGACTTTATTGTCTTGCATTATAAATGTTTACCCCCTTTTTGAGTCGTTACATCCTCAAGATCTCAATAACCCCCCCGAACAGATTTCACTTACGGATTTGTGGCGTCCCGTCACCACACCCACCGCCGCGCTAGGCAGGCGGGGTGCCTGCGAGAGGCGCGGGTGGGTGTCGGCGAGGGGCGAGGAACTGGCTCCCAGTCGATCGCCGCATGCGCCAGTGCTACACAAATCGCTTCCCGCGCTAGACCTGTGCCGCTCTGCCCGCTTACGCTTGCTTCGTAAACCGCGCCTATCTAGTGTAAAACTTTACGAATTTTCTATCCTAATCTGAAATCTAGTGACCAGTGCAAACTGACATTAAATTTGTTTATGTGGAGTTCGCGTTTAATTGGACACCCCAAGTGGTTAGGAACCCACATTTGGTGACCCCGATTAAAGTAACGCGCGCGTCGTAAAAATTACCCGGCCTACTACGTATGTAACTATACCACCCGCGCCTGAGGACAGCGCCGACGCCTTTCAAGACTCCGTCTCGACGCCCGGAACGTCTGTGGATCGCGTGGCCGTGCGCTTGCCGCCTTTTTGGGCGGAAGATCCCGATTGTTGGTTCGCGCAAGCGGAAGCGCAGTTCCAGTTATCCGGCATTAAGGAGGATTCAACAAAATTTAATCTTGTTGTTACGCAACTTGAAAACAGGTATGCCCGAGAGGTTAAGGAATTAATAAAAAAGCCACCAGCTAATGACAAATACATGAGGCTAAAGCAACAGTTAACTAAAAGGGTTTCTGTTTCGCGGGAGCTTCAAATAAGCCAGTTAATGGCTGGAGAGGAATTAGGTGATAGGAAACCCTCGCAGTTTTTGCGGCACCTTCAGACACTGGCTGACGGAGGAGTGTCCGAGGAATTTTTAAGAGGAATGTGGGCAAACAGGTTACCTGCACACGTGCAGGCAATTATTATATCACAGTCTGGTACTTTAGAGGAAGTGGCAGAGTTGGCCGACAAAATTTGTGAGATTTCACCTCCATCAGCATTACAGGTTGCGTCCACGTCAGGATCACAGGTTGCAGCCTGCGCACCACCAGTACCTATTAATAATTTTGATACCCTGTTGCAGCGATTAGATACCATGATTACGGCGCGGATTCAAACTGCGCTTTCACAGCAAATTGCGCAGCTCTCGTTACAAGATGGCCTCCACCGCGCGCCTTTCCGCCATGTGCCATCCAGGTTGAGAAATAAAAGCCGCAGCCGAAGCAGGAGCCGTACTGCAGGTATATGTTGGTACCATAATATTTTTGGTGATAAAGCACAGAAATGCACCACGCCTTGCAACTTCCGGTCGGGAAACAAACACGACAGTCAATAAATGCGGCGAGCGACTGTCGAGCAACCAGCCGCCTATTTGTCACAGATAAGAAATCTAAGGTTCAGTATTTAATTGATACCGGCTCAGACCTCTGCGTACTGCCACGTCGGTTTCTTCGGCAAGCGGGAAACCCAACCGACTACAGTCTCACAGCTGCAAATGGTACTATAATAAATACATATGGCACTCTGAAAATACACCTGGACTTTGGATTACGGCGCGATTTTGTCTGGAACTTCGTAGTTGCAAGTGTGGATAAACCGATTATCGGTGCCGATTTTCTCGCTCATTATGGCCTACTTATTGATTACAGGAACAGTCTATTATTGGACAGCGTGACAACACTATCCTCACCAGGGTCGATTGGACAATGCCACGTGCCGAGCATCAAGGCCATATCCGGTAATAGTGAGTACCACGATCTGTTAGCTAAGTACCCCTCACTTACAAAGCCATCTGGTCTGCAACGAGAAGTCAAACATTCGACAGTTCACTACATCCGCACGTTGCCAGGCCCCCCAGTCTTCTGCAGACCACGCCGTCTCGCTCCTGATAGATTGAAGATAGCAAAAACCCAGTTCGAGGAAATGATAAGCGATGGTACTGCTCGTCAATCAGATTCACCGTGGGCATCTGCACTACACCTGGCACCTAAAAAAGATGGCTGGAGACCTTGTGGAGATTACCGTGCTCTCAATGCACGTACAATACCAGACAGGTACCCAATCAGACACATTGAGGATTACTCCAACAGGGTTGCAGGATGTTCTATCTTCACAAAAATCGACCTAATAAAAGCCTATAACCAGATTCCCGTCTTTCCAGGTGATATTCCAAAGACAGCCATCACAACACCTTTCGGCATGTTCGAATTTCCATACATGTCATTTGGACTTCGAAATGCCGCACAAACTTTTCAGAGATTCCTCGATGAGGTGCTTCGAGGCTTGGACTGCTGCTGTTCCTACATCGATGACATCTTGGTGTTTTCCAGAAGTAAACAGGAACACCTGGAACACCTGGAAGCTGTTTTCGAGAGGTTGCACAAATACGGCTTGCTGATTAACGAAAATAAATGCTGTTTCGGCGTAAAAGAGGTAACGTTTCTTGGCTATACAATCTCTGAAGTTGGCACCCGTCCGATGGATGACAAGACCAAAGCAATCCAAGACTTTCCTCCCCCAAAGACCGTGAATGGATTACGAAGGTTTCTAGGAATGCTTAATTTTTATAGGCGTTTCATTCGCAACGCAGCTGAAGATCAAGCCCCATTACACGATATGCTGGCAGGACCAAAACGCAAGGGTTCGCAACCACTCACCTGGACTGCCGGTACACTTGAGGCCTTCGAGAAAAGTAAGGAAACTCTTCTAGCTCACCCTATATCAAACGCACCGCTCGCTCTCGTGACTGATGCCTCAAACTCAGCCTTGGGCGCGGTACTCCAACAGTTAGTTGACGGAGAATGGATGCCACTTGCTTTCTTTTCCAAGAAGATGAACAGAGCTCAGCAGAACTACAGCGCATACGACCGTGAGTTATCGTCTATTTATGAGAGTGTCAAACATTTCCGTCATATGGTCGAAGGAAGGCATTTTGTGAAATACACGGATCATAAACCGATAACATTCGCTTTTCAACAGAAAGATCGCCACTGCACACCGAGACAGTTCAACCACCTGGATTATGTTTCTCAGTTTACAACTGATATCCGGCATATCCCTGGTAAGGACAACCTGACTGCTGATACACTCTCCCGCATAGAAGGTATTTCCATCCCACCAGATTTTGCTACACTGGACTTGATTGATTGATGTGTATGTGTACACAGCAGGGCGATGCAGAATTACTCTTAAGGAGTTCCTGCAGGAACTCCTTAAGAGTAATTCTTCTTCCCTGATATTGGAGAAAGTACCAGTGCCAGGTAGCAATATCTCACTTTACTGCGATATTTCACTGTAAAGGCCCCGCCCATTTGTCCCGAAGGAGTTACGTCAACAGATTTTCAACTCCTGTCATTCTATGAGTCACCCTGGGAGTAGGAGTACAACCAAATTAATCACAGAAAGGTTTGTCTGGCCCTCCGTGCGTAAGGATTGTCGTGCCTGGGTCAAAACCTGTGAAGCCTGCCAACAATGCAAAGTACATCGCCACACATCTTCTCCACTAGCCGATTTCAAATTAACAGGAGAGCGATTTAGCCACATACATATCGACCTGATCGGCCCTTTTCCATCATCCAATGACTATAAATACTGCCTAACAATCATTGACCGATTTGCTAGGTGGCCAGAGGTACTTCCAATAAAGGATATAACTGCAGAAACAGTTGCTAGAGGATTGTGTGAAGCCTGGATTTCACGTTTTGGTTGTCCACAGATTATCACGAGCGACCAAGGACGACAGTTTACCTCCCATCTGTTTAAGGCTCTAACAGATCTCTGTGGCGTACAGGTGCGACACACAACCGCCTACCACCCTGCTGCAAACGGCATGATTGAGCGGCTACACCGCACCCTGAAGGCCGCGATCATGGCGCACGGCGACCAACGATGGACCGATGTACTGCCTATGGTACTCCTAGGTCTCCGAACGGCGTGGAAAGGCGACCTCAAATGTTCTGCCGCTGATCTGCTGTATGGTGAGCCATTGCGGATTCCTGGTGAGTTTTTGCAAGCTCCTAAATCTCCTTCAGTAAATATACAAGACTTTGTTTCGCAACTGAGAGAACATTTGTCACTACTCCGACCACAACCTGCGTCCAGGCATGGTTCGCATCCCATTTTCGTCCATAAAGATCTGCAAAGCTCTACCCATGTTTTTCTAAGAAAAGATGTCATGCGCAGAGCTTTAGAACCACCATACACTGGACCACATCGTGTCATATCCAGGACAAACAAAACCGTCACTCTTGAGTTATTTAAAAGAGGACCAGTGACCGTCTCCAGCGATCGTTGCAAGCCTGCCTATGTACTAGCCGACGATGCATCACCTTCATCGTCATCATCACCGCCGCCACAATCAAAGACTACTCGTTCTGGGCGTGTGGTAAAATTTACTGATTTTTTTTCTGCAGGACAATAAATCTCCGAAGGGGGTGATGTGGCGTCCCGTCACCACACCCACCGCCGCGCTAGGCAGGCGGGGTGCCTGCGAGAGGCGCGGGTGTGTGGCGGCGAGGGGCGAGGAAGTCGATCGCCGCATGCGCCAGTGCTACACAAATCGCTTCCCGCGCTAGACCTGTGCCGCTCTGCCCGCTTACGCTTGCTTCGTAAACCGCGCCTATCTAGTGTAAAACTTTACGAATTTTCTATCCTAATCTGTTCTGAAATCTAGTGACCAGTGCAAACTGACATTAAATTTGTTTATGTGGAGTTCGCGTTTAATTGGACACCCCAAGTGGTTAGGAACCCACAGATTTTTAATAAATTCTATTTACTAATATTTTGCGCGGCGTTGATAATAGAATGGCGGCGGATCGTTAATCAAACGCAGTGTTACCGTTTTAGCGACTTTGACACCTGATTTTAGGTTTTTATTTATTCTGTCTTCTTTTCTGTGATTTTTTTTATTTGGTCTAATTTATCAACAAAATAAAACTAGGAAGTACAGATTACCGATTTTATCTTATTAATCGATTTATCGATATTTATGACATCCATTACTATTGATACCTATTTGTATACATAAGTTTCTAAGTAAATGTGGTCATGGCTACGCTAAGAGGTAACCGATGCAATACATCGTCTCCGTCACTCTTATGACGTTTTGTATACGTAAAGAGAGATGTGTAGGTTTTTTGTTTTTGCTCAAAATGCACTGGTGTGATAACCTGGTGTGACCACGAGACCAGCAGGAGAACATTCCCTCTATAGTAATTAATGCTCTTAGTAAACACGTATTCTCAACACTCCACTTTTACTAATAGTCCGAACAGTACAGTACGTACAACAGTACATGGCAGTATTTTTCAATATGGGTTATGTTATCGAGTAACACTTCCGGCCTCACATAATATGTGAGCCGTTATTTACAAACTAGTTCATATGCTGATAAGTTAAAATTAAAGATTAAGCCTTCCGTGGTTACAATGAGAGGTTTTGGAGGTGCATATTCGACCTCTTTAGGAACGTCCCACGTGAATGTTCACATAGACAATATTATTTTAAGTGGATTTGTGGAAATAACGAATTACGACATAGCTGATATAGATTTAATAATCGGACAATCAATGATAAATCAACCTAATATCGATTTAATTGTATCACAAAATTCTGTTAAATTCGTGGGTAGTAGTGATACTTTTAATAGTGCTCTTAGTGATATAAAATTAAATGAAACAGACTTTATAACAAAATTTCCAGTGTATTTAAGACACAGCTGTATACTACCACAACAAAGTGCCGCTTTGGTACAAGTTTATCTCGATATTAACACTAATGAAACATTTCTTGTGAATTCTGTATATTTTGAGTTGGGCTATATGTCTTATGTAATTTTGGGTGGACTTGTAAGGTCGAAAGATTGCTTTTTAAAAATAATTAATATCGGAAACAAAATTATTGAATGGAAACAAAATAGATTAATAGCACGCGCGGAAATTGTTACTAATAAAAAGGAGGGTCTACAGAGTAGTACGAATGTTATGATACTTGACCAATCTACTCACGAGGAATTGCAATTATCTGATATAGATATAGGAGATTTAGAAAGGAATGATTGCAGTCAACTGTTACGGTTACTGAATAAATACAGACATTTGTTTGCCAAAAATACAAAAGATTTGGGATGTACAGACATACTGGAGATGCATATTCAGACCAAAACTGAGCAACCTGTCTTTTGCAAGCCTTATCGACTCTCTCACAAGGAAAATGAAATTGTAAATGAAAAGGTTCAAGATCTTATTGATGCAGGTGTAATACGGAACTCTATGTCTGATTATGCAAGTCCAGTGGTCCTTGTAAAGAAAAAAGGTGGTGATTATAGGTTATGTATAGACTACAGAGCCCTCAATGCACGCACCATTAAAGATCGATATCCTCTGCCTCATATAGACGATCAGGTATCCCGCCTCTCTGGTAAATCTTTCTTTACAACTTTAGATCTAGCACAAGGCTACTATCAAATTAGCTTATCTAAAGACTCTATTCATAAAACTGCATTTGTTACGCCTTCTGGGCAATATGAATTTCTAAAAATGCCATTTGGTTTAGCGAATGCACCAGCTGTATTTTCACGTATTATCAAAATCGTTCTAGGTAGTTTAGGTAATGACGTAGCTACGTATCTCGATGACGTCATGCTACCCACAACTTCTGTTGATGACGGTCTTAAGTTACTAGATAATGTATTAAAGCTCTTATCGGAAGCAAATTTGAAATTAAACCTTAGCAAATGTTCGTTTCTTAAGAAAAGTGTTAATTACTTAGGTCATGAAATAACTGCAGGCACAGTGCGACCAGGACAGGCTAAGATTAGTTGCGTAGCTGAATATAGAAGACCTCGAAACGTGCATGAAATAAGACAGTTTATTGGTCTATCATCTTATTTTAGGAAATTTATTCGCGGGTTTGCTGAAATAGCTAGACCTCTCACGCAATTGACAAAAAAGGATGTTCAATATACGTGGGGCTCTGCCCAAGAAACTGCATTCCAAACGTTAAAAGAGCGTCTTGTCGAGAGACCAGTATTAGGTATATACGATAGGAATGCTCGCACGGAGCTTCATACCGATGCTAGTAAGCTTGGGCTTGGAGGTATCCTTTTGCAATACCAAAGCGATGGTGTTTTAAAACCAATTGCATATTTTAGTAGGGTTACAAGTAAGGAAGAACAGTTTTATCATAGTTATGAGCTGGAGACATTGGCAGTTGTAGATTCCTTGAAGCGCTTTAGAGTATAGACAGATTGCGCCGCATTACGGACAACTCTAGTAAAAAAAGACCTCATTCCCCGTATAGCCCGCTGGTGGCTTTCAATTCAAGATTATGATCTGCAAATTGAGTATCGATCTGGCAATCGAATGAGACACGTAGATGCCCTGAGTAGAAATCCAGCACAGGACTTTGTCCTATTCATTGACAACTCTGATTGGCTAGTGACATTACAATTACAAGACGAAAGTATTCAGTCTCTTTTAACTCAGCTGCGGAATGGTACAGACAATCGAAACATTATTACTAACTATGCTATAAAGGATGACATTCTCTATAGAAAAACAATTAACGGGGACCGTTTTGTTATACCTAAATTGGCAAAATGGGGATTATTACAAAAATTTCATGATCAAATAGGACATGTTGGTTTTGATAAGTGCGAAAAAACGATTAAGGCACAGTTTTGGTTCGAGGGTATGACTAGATTTATTCGAAAATATGTTAAGTCATGTCTTCAATATGCTTACGGCAAAGGAGAGCACGGTAAATTGCAGGGAGAACTACATCCAATCGAGAAGGTGGCTATCCCGATGCATACACTACACGTTGATCATTTAGGCCCATTTGTAAAAACACGTAAAGGAAACGCGTATATACTAGTTGTCATAGATTCGTTCACAAAGTTCGTATTTGCAAAACCTGTCAAAAGTTGTAGTTCCATGGAAACTATAAAACAATTGAAAGATATCATTTCGCAGTTTGGAAATCCTAACAGGATTATTACAGATAGAGGCAAAGCGTTTACTAGCCGGTATTTCAAACAATTTTTAGAAGAAATGCAATTTAAACATATTTTGAATGCCATTGCCAGTCCTAGGTCGAATGGCCAAGTAGAACGGGTAAATCGAACTTTGATTAACGGATTAAACACTATGTCTAATAGCGAATGCACCTGGGATGATCACCTAATTGATATAGTTTGGGGCATTAATAACACTCCTCATGCAATTACTGGTTTTGCTCCTTTTAAGTTATTATTTGGGCATCCCAATTCGCGCTTACCGGCATACCCTACTGGAGAACCCAATGACTTCGAAAGTCAAGCGAAAGCATTAGAAGAAAGGCGAAACGCGGCTAAATTGCGTATTGACAAACATATGACACTTATGAAGGATAGGTTTGATCGATCTCATAAAAAATGCATTAAGTACTCGGTGGGACAGCTGGTACTTTGGAAAGGGGGAATAACCAGAGTAAGCGCTAATATAACTAGGAAACTTAACGGGTTGTATACAGGACCATATAGAGTATGCAAAGCAGAACAGTCGTTAGATCGCTACACTATATGTAGTATTAAAGGCATGAAAGGTTATCGAAAATTTACTGCTGTTGTTCGCGGTGAAGTCCTCCGACCTTACAAATCTTCCATTCCCGATGATAGCAGTGGCAGTGACCATGAGGTTGATAGAGATGATTTGATAGACTTATTAGAGAGTTAATAGTTAAATCATAAATAATATTAGTTAATTAATAAGGATGTTAAGTATTAATTAATACAAAGTTATGAAAGTATAGTAATAGATCAAAAATTGTATGGAACAAATATTGAATAATAAACTGTTGAACAAAATATGTATTCATTCGTTCTATTAAGTATCTGATAAAACAAAATCAAACTACTTCAGGATAGAGGCTGCATAAGTTACAATAAAAGCTGTGTGATATATAATAAATAAAAACTGTGTAATGTGTAATCAATGAAAGCTGTGTGATGTACATATCTAACAAATAAAAGCTGTGTGAAATATAACAAATAAAAGCTGTGTGATATATAACAAATAAAAGCTGTGTGATATATAACAAATAAAAGCTGTGATATATAACAAATAAAAGCTGTGTGATAAAGAACAGATAAAAACTGTGTGAGCCAAGACATGTAAAAATAATTTAAGACATGCAATCTGTGTGAAGTAGGCCAAATAAAAGTTGTGTGATCTAGGATAAATAAAAGTCGTGTAAATTAGATAATACAAGATTTAATTACTGCTTAAACATGTCAATTCCAGGTGCCATACACGAGCAACAAACCAGGCGCCAATAGCAGCGCTGATCGCCGTGGGACACGGCATACACAGGATGGCCGAATGTTATCGAGTAACACTTCCGGCCTCACATAATATGTGAGCCGTTATTTACAAACTAGTTCAGGACAATATATAGAACTTATTATTGTTTTATAATATAATTGGTAATTTTATAATCAAGTAAATAGTTGATTCATATTTCCTTATACTTATAATATTTTATTGGCGCCTTCCGCTTGACAGCTTCCGGCGCAATAAACCTTTAATGTTATATAATTCGATATTATTAAATAATAATTGTACGTAAATAATCAACAGAATAATTAAGATAAACAATGTTTAATTTTATATTACCTATTAAGATTGTATTAAAATAGGTCAAGGTAATTGTATAAATACCGGCGGTTAGCATATTTCGGGGAATTCGTATTCTACCCCTCCTAACGTGTATTAAAGAGAGTATATTATTTCGTGTGGATATAAAGTGTCTTAATTGTCGCCGCCACCCTGATAATCCTTCTACAGTTAATACCAAGCTGAGAACGACCAAGTAGTTATAGCACAAACAGGCTCCGATAATTCAGTACGAGCAGAGTTAGAAAGATAAATTGAGACCTACGGTATACTTATTTTTGTAATGGTGTTCACATGTAAGACATAAATGTGAAAATGGGAGCCAGGTTCAATATTAAGAAATATTAAAAATATACGTGGTTATCGACTACGCCGACAAAAGAATTCCACCAAAAACATTTTCATGTAAAATGGCACGCACTGCAAAATTTTTTATCAGATGTCATGTAGAGCCAAGCTACCGGCCATGCAAGACTACCGGATTCTCAGTAATATTTATTTCACATTAAAACTATTACTATTTTTATTTGTTTACGAAACTGCTTGCTGCTGTGGCCGAAATCTGGCGGTCTCCTTTGGTGACAGATGGTTTAGGATGAGGTGTCTCCTGCTGAGCAGCTCCTTGGGCACGATGATAACGACAGGGAACAAATCTGCTTATAGTTTTCAACTGATTGCAGATAAACACAAAAAAAAGTTAAGTGTTTTGTATAAAAACACCTACAAGTCACCTCGTGTAGCGTGTTATATATTTCCATTTCTGATTCCAAACAACAGATATTATAGATAAATCACACCAAGACACAAATGGATCGTGCTCATCATACAATTATTTCTCCTGGGTGAGAATCGAACCCACGATGTCTTGCTCAGCCGTCAGGATTGCTAACCACAAGACCAACAGGCCCGTCAAAAGAAAATAACATAGAAAAATGCACTATTCTCTAGGAATAGAAAAAAATATATTTTAACGGGAGTGAAAGCTATACAATGTATGATATAAGAGGTAGTATAAAATAAAACACAAATTATAATCGTACATTTATTTTTATATTGTTAATTTCTTGATAAATCAATAAAATGCTTTATTTAGCAGATAATAGAGCTAGCTCAACGCTAAAACTTTTGGTAGTGGTAATGGAATCAAGTTGTGTACTACCAAAGTACACTCTCAAGTCAAAGTACGTGCAAGAAGAGAAAGGTACACACAAGCAGCAAGTAGCTTTCTAGAAGAACTCCATACTGTAGTACCTAGGGAAAACCTCGGGAGGAAATTCGTCGATTTGTCGTTCGAAAAACGTCTGGTTCTTCCGCTTGTATAATGTGTTGTGCTCCGAGGAACTGTTTGACATGGTGCCCATGGCCGCATTCTACTACCGCACCCCTTTCATCCAGCTGGGCCTTCATCTCACAGGATTTCTGTTACACAGTTCTTCAGAGCACAACCCATTATAAAAGCGAAAGAACACATAAGGAGGGGCAAACTCTCTTTAGGCTTAAAGGTTCAATATCGCTTGAGTTTGGGATCGTCGACGATTCTTACACTCGAATGGTTAGTTGTGTAAAGTATACATAGACTAGTTAGGACTTTGGACTAAAATTGCGTTGGTTGCATGTTACAGTAGCAGTAGTAGTAGTAGCAGTAGTAGTATGACCTACAGAGCAGCCTCAGCAGCTACTTGAATCAATGGATAATTCCAAAACTCAGATTTACTCCTACAAGAAGGGGAACCGCAAAAGTACCAAAAAATATCTTTATCTTCCAATAGTTGTGTAAAAATCAATTTCGACTAAAGCGGTCAAGAAGAGGTGGTAAAACCATATTGGACCAGGAAGCAGCTTACATACGTAGATCTTCAAAATCAACAGTCATTCGTGGCACGTTACTGAATATGTGTGAATTCGGAACATCAGTGCTAGAGAGACTTGGACTTCACCAGGAAGCCAACGACTATAGAACATCAGCAATCAAATAGAGTGGTTCCAGTGGTGCTAGGGAGTGTTCCGTCGCTTCTTATTAATGATAATTCTGAACATTCCTTATAAAGGACTACAACTTATTATAATCCAACGATCGATCAACTCTTTCTAATCTAAATATACAATACATAACATTTATGAATGTTTGTGTAGATGGCCAATAAACTTCTACAGATAAATAAAAATAGAATCATAAGTGAACCGGAAATTTATTACCTATTAAAAACTTTCTAACAAAAAATTAAACCTCCTAAAAAGTAAAAAATAAACAATTCTTTTAAGTCCTAAGTATTGTGTTTATTTACATAAACCTATCAAATTTAATATAAACTAAATTATAAAATGATTACGTAGAGCCTTAAGCCGGATACATACGGGGACAAAATATCTTCGAACATGACACTAAACGCTCAACCTACGTGACGCTGCAACATTAGGTACCCAGTGTCCCACAACTTGCCCCCCAACATTTTGAGACGCATTCACGGGACGCGGAACATGTTATATGCTCCGAGAACGAGAGTACGTGTCTCGCGACAGTGTCACGCCATTTGTTACAGAGTGTAGTCGTGTGCGCAGCGTGCCTCTCAACATGTATGCATCCATCACCTTCTCTTTCGCTTACGTTTCTCTCCCGAAATAAATATGTACGCAGCACTAATCGCGACCACCTTCTTCGGCGACATTTCTATAAGCACTGACTAGTGTGGCCTGCAAAATGTTCCGCGATATTTGTCCCGAGACATTTCACGTAGTTGTTGCGCGTCTTGTTCCGCAACATGTCGCAGTAATTGACTCCTAATATATCTGAGGCTTTAATGAGTTTTTTGTTTGGCGCCGACTCAAAATAGAACGCGAAAGTTTAAAAGTTAGTATCTTATCTTATATCTTATATATATATATATATTATATTATATATATATAATATATATAAATCTCGTGTCACAATGTTTGTCCTCAATGGACTCCTAAACCACTTAACCGATTATAATAAAATTCGCACACCATGTGCAGTTTGATCCAACTTGAGAGATAGGATAGTTTAAATCTCAAATTATAGTCGCAATTTTAATTTATTGCTAATTATTTGTCTGTTATTATTTGACAGTCACAATTATCTGTTAACTCCAAATGATTCTAACAGATGTCGATACCTTTCGACTGGGTTGAGTAAGTAATCAATAGATGGCGCTGCTATGGTAAATCTAATGCGGTTTTCACTAACAGACAGAGTGATTGATTAGGAAGGTTTTGATTTATAATTTGTACCCGTGCGAAGCCGGGACGGGTTGCTAGTAGTTTATATAAAATTTGATACTTTATGTAAATAAGGTCAATACTCAGACTTACATAAGGTTTATTTATTTTTTTGCCTTTGAGTTATTTATCATTCGTTTAATTTTATGTTAAAAAGTTTTTTATTTTATGATTTTTGTCTTGAAAATTGTTTACAAGGTACAATTGTTTACAAGGGACGTAAAGTGCTACTTCTCTACTTTGTACAGGTAACTTCGAGCGTAGTTTCCGTGTGTGAGAAATGTAAAACACTATTAACTAGTTTCTGTCGCTAAGTCACAGTATTATTATCTCCTAATTTCTAATCCTTCGTCATTCCTCTTGCCACTGAGCCGATGATGTAACCATCCTTGCTTGTGGTTCCCAGTATATTGACCAATTGAGGTTACTTCCAATTTAGTAAAGACGTCTTTTCTGCAAAGCATTATAAGTGGTCCTAGTCACTAAAACCATAGTTTTTATTACTAACTTCTAATTGTTTAGGAATGGTATTCCATCATCAGCTCAGTTTCGTGGTGTGATGACTCTTATACGCAAATACCTGATTAAGTTATGAAAAGTAAACAGAAACACTATTCGTGCCAACATATTTCGAGGGTTTCTCTCAATTTTATTAGGATCCCATAATCAGATCCTAACTTCCTTGACATGGGACTATCTAACAAAAATGAATCATCAAAATCGGTTCATAAATAATGGAGTGAGGGCTGAGGCTAACGTGAATTGAGAACCTCCTCGTTTTACTCTTCGTCTATTAAAAATATACAAGATACAAATTATTTAAGTTTTTAAAACTTGAATAATAAAAAATTATACTTGAAAATTATTAGGTAGTAGTAGCTACAAGGTATATTCAACGGTCGTTATCCTCGGTAGATAGGAATAAAATGACTTAACTTGTAGTAACACTATCACCACTACTACGGCCAAGATTGCCAGTCAGTCAATCAGTCAAGTGGTCTACACTTGACTGATTATTACTAGCTCGTCGACCACCCTTAGGTAAAACACGAGCCCGTGATCGGTGATAACCAGTAGGTCTGTGGTGACGTCCTAGACGTTTGTCACCTTTGTTGACTGTGTTTTCTCCATCAATGGGACCACTGTTAACACTCCCATCACAGCCATTACTACAATCGCCATTATTATTGTAATTACCTCCATTAACACAGAAACCACCACAACAACAGCTTGTAAAACAAAAACAGCATGATTGTGAACAAAAGTGGCCCGGTTGACCATTTGGTGAAGTGCTTGAGGCTTTCAGGGCCCAGTATTTGCCACCGCCACCTCCACCCCAACTCCACATACCACTGCCACCCCAACCACCGCCCCCTCCACCACCGCCGCCCCCACCACCACCACCCCCACCGCCACCTCCACCTCCGCCACCGCCACCTCCACCTCCGCCACCCCCACCGCCACCTCCACCGCCGCCACCACCACCACCACCGCCACCTCCACCGCCCCCACCACCACCGCCACCTCCACCACCACCACCGCGTTTCTGTTAAAAAAGAAAAGAAAGCAATTTGTTTTACTATGTAGTTGGTAAATAACCATTATCGAGTTCCGGGCTACGAGCTGACTCCTGTCCTGGCTGCCGAGAGGCACAGATACAAGAGGACCGCACTATTTGCTAAGTTTAGTGTTCCCTAATTTGTAATTGAACGAAAAGATTGACTACATTAAAGGAAACACTACAATTTGGGATTTTTTACGAAACCCCTACCCCCTCCTCGCGAGGCATAATGTGGTTTCTCGTGACCTAATCGCGTTTACATAGCTTTTTTTCACCAGTAACTTTCGAACTGACAGAACACTGTGAGCTCCAGAGCTCCAGACGGTGCGCTGTGTTGGCGATGCGGGACCTACGGGACTAACAACACTACCTTAGATCTGTGTAGACGCATAGGTGTAGGTGAGTGCGGCGATTAGGGAGCCCCGGTGAAACAGCTGACCGCTGGCCACCTGCAGTTCAGTAGTGTTCCCGAACCCAGAGATCACTTAATCTCCACCCTGGGCCGCTGAATCGCCAACTTAGTGAAAATCCCTAGTGTGGCAGTCGTGATGGAGAAGGAGACCGGAGTAGACTCGGCTGCTACAACAAGGGGGACCGGGGGCCTTTCCGTACGCCGCACAGTGGTCCGATTTCGCAATTTAGTGGACATTCGATCGAAAGTGACATTTTTGTGTAGGAAAAAATTTCATTCGACAGGTTTTTACATAAGTAACAACAAATGTTCTACGACTTTTCATAGAAAGTGGTTGGTTGCTGTAGCTGAAGAAGAATATATTACAGAGGTTTTGCAAAGATAGTGATCCTATACTATAGATAATTACTTTACAAATGTCTATGTTATCTAAATTGCAGTAAGTTGATTTGTCTTTACTGATACCAATGTTTTTAGAAGTTGGAACTATGGTTACATATGATACTGAATTTTCGCTGCTATGTGGAATTGGTAAGTTATGATAGAAGTTTAAATTTGCAGTATCGACTGGAGGAATCTTGACAGTGACCACTATTTTTTCCTTGTTGAAATAACTAGATGTCTCGGAAATATTTAGAATAGTATCCATATTATTTAAACTCAGAAGAATAGGTAATTGTTGAGAGTTTGATAAGAATCTATAGTTATTGGCCAATTTCACATAAAGTTCTTTAGGTGTGAGAATAGTGGGGTATAATATGTTAGATTTACTGAACATAATTGAGTTAATAATGTCTTCAACCTTAAAAGATAAAGTTAAGAGGCAATTTTCTACCATCGAAATCAATTCTAGTATACGAGACCTTATACCTAATTCTCTGGATGTATTAGTTAAATTTCTGATATCTTCAGAAAGAGCATCAATGGCGTCTTTTAAATGTTTTTCACTGACTGCTATTTTAAATAAGGTGTGATTAAAAGAATTAATAGTAGACGTCGTAATTAAAATATTTTCTTTTATGTAAAGAGCTATTTTCTTTTAGTCCATCTCAACTTCTTTTATGGCATTGTCGTAACAAATTGCGACTTCTTCGTCCATGGTGCCGAATAGCTTCTTAGATACAGTGCCTATAACACCTATCAGTGCAGCTCGCTTATAACGAGACAAATGTTGTGAAGTGAGATGAGAAATAGCTTCGTTATCGTGAACCAAATCATTACAATGAGTAAACAGAGGTTGAAAAAGGGTACGACATTCTATGTAATCAAAAATTCCACTATTTCTGCAAAGTGCTAATGAATAATTGAGAAATAACTTAAGATTATCAATGTGGGGACTTATAAAAGATATATCATAGGGAACTACTATATTAAGATAATTATCTATTACACTTAGGTAGCCTATAGGATCGAAATATATTCCGGCATTACTTTTCAAAGGCTGGATGAATTCTTGCCCCGAAATTCTTGACGCAAGTAGACTGTAAATGAATAATATATCTAAATTCTAGATTAGAGTCAAACTTAACTCACTTAAATAAAATACTAATACAAGTAGTGGAATCTATATTTTAGACCTAGAAGCTAATTTTAAATCGTCATAGTGATGGGTGACGTGACGTCTATTTATAAGAAGAGTTAAAGAATTCCTACCATTAAGTTTCACCACTTTAAATAGTCCTTTCCAGACCGGCGAAAGTGCTTTACGAAGACGTACATGATTTCTAAGGTATACATAGTCTCCGACCTTGTACTTAACATGACGCTCCTACGCATCTGGAATAAAGGGATGGATGGATGGATAAGAGGAATAAAGGGTTTTTGACCGAAAAGAAGTTCATATGATGTGAAATTTGTAGTAGAAAGAACAGAAGTATTTTAAGCTAGCATTGCGGTGTAAACATACTTATGCCAATCGGAATGATTTTCGTTTCCATAAGATTTGAGGCACTCTTTGAGAGTAGAGTGGCTACGCTTATGTGCACCTTGGGTTTGAGGATGGTATGGAGAAGACCAGATTTGTTTAATTTTCAGGAAATCGCATGTTCTTTTAAACAATTCTGCGGTGAAATTGGTGCTTTGGTCTGTTACGATAGATTCCGGAATTCAAAAAATAGAAACGAAATGTACTAGACACTCACATGTTTCCTCTGCAGTTGCATTAGAGACAGAGTAAGCTAAAGAAAATTTGGTGAGGTCATCTTGTAGAGTTAGTATGAATTAGAGTTTGGGTAGCCCTGCTTTTGGAAGGGGACCTACGAGATCGAGACTTATGCCCGTTTTCTGAAGTTCTCAGTTAAATACCAGTCAACTATTGGTTCAATAAAGACATGAATTAGATAAACTCCGGTTAACTGTCACTGGGTTTCTGAATACGCAACGGACCATTCAATAACTATTCGATCGATAAGCAATTGCAAAAGCTGCCACTAGATGGATCTGTTGAAGTTTGAGAGTTTAAAATATATTTTGTTACTTTATTAAGTCACAAATAATAGGTTTATTTATATTATAATTCTTTCTTAATAAAATGAGGACCTAATAAAATGACCTGATGCTGTTTTAATAATATTTTTTGCTCATTCGTTAACAAATTGTCTTCGTTTATTAGCGAACATCAATGATTGTAATTTTTTTCTACAATAACGACGACCCTTTTTTGTGGGTACCTTATGTGCCTTGTTTTTTGTGGGTGTTTTTTTTTGCTCTGTCATCTGTTGTGGCCCTTGCTACTATTGTATCCCAAGTTATGGAACTGATAAACGGCACACTTTGCCCAGTTAAGTTAAACTCAGTTTGAACGGAGTTTGTCTTTTGATGCGGTTTTGGGAAACGCACTTTCACAAGTTATCGGACTAATAGTGCTAACGAACAGATAAACTCTCGATAAAAGTACCTCAGAAACCGGGCATTAGACGCTCAAACGGTTTGGTAGATGTAGTTGTTATCTGCATTGGAGACTTATTAATTTGTCTAAGGGTTTATTGCATTGACAATTTCATTGGATATAGAATGTAACGTAGTACATACATGCTATTCTACTACATCTATGCTTCCGCATAAGCACATCTCAGTCGTGTCTTGTAAATTTAAGTTATATCTCCTAAAACCCAGCTGTATGTTCAGAATTAGTAAATTAAGTGTATCATTCTGTTAGGGTCTCGTTTAGTGTCAGAATATTTGTTAGTCAGTCAGTCACCCCCTAAATTTATGATTTTTGACATTCATTTTTCATAAACTATTAAAGTTTCAAATTTTACATTGGCATAATGGTGTAGTGAGGAGGCCCTTATGGCGAATACAAAATTTAATTTCAATAGGTTTATTCGATTCTGAGTTAGAGGGGGTTTGAAATTGGCTGGTTGGTGTAAATATAGCACTGTATTGCTTTTGGTTCGAAAACTTGCCTGCGCACTGCTTTGATGCAAACGTTACACGGCTTAGATGGCGCTGGTGCAGCATACGTGGTTGGAGTTTTACACACTTTATTATTGACAGATTTTGCAGGAAACTTAAAGTGCTTCACCTCAAGTAACAGTTCTTCACAAGATTGAGCTCATCGTTTCCGCACGAAAAACTTACCTTCCTTTGAAGTTACTGCACAAATGTGTCCGTACAAATGAATCTCAAAGTGAAGACATTCTTAACCTCATTTGTGGAAGAAACGCTCAAGGCTTTCCTTTCCACGACGTTCTTTCTGTGGAGGGTTTTCGAGATAACAAATTTCGGTGGTAGTCTACGTCGGCCCTGATAGGGTCAAAATACGGCAAAGGCTCACTCAACCTGTTCGCATCTCACTTCTGATGTCGAATCCACAGTAGAGCAAGATCCCAGGGCCACCAGACGTCACGTATTTTCTGAGGTTGTCGATTGTTTACCCGAAGATTATATACCATAATCATCATATTCCCGAATTTCATTGGCCCGAATGTTTTGTTTGCCCTAAAAGACATATGACATATGATAATTTTTATTGCTCGAAACTTAGATACCATAAGATACGAGAGCCATACGTATTGTTTTTCATATTTTTAATTGCCATAATAATTATTAGACATAATATTTAAACGCCATAATGATTATTAGACATAATATTTAAATGCCATAATAATTATTAGACAACTATTTAAACCCCATAATGATCAAAACTACTTCTGGGTGGTTTATAAAAAAATAACCACGAAGGGGATGGGGGGGTCTATTCGCTCGCTTTGCTCGCTCAAACGACCCCGCCATCCCCTCCTTTTTTTTGTTTTTTATGCGTGTGGATACCCCCTCGGGCCGTCACCGACTAAAACCACACGGTGTGCCGTACTGCGCCTTAGGTAGGAGGGATCCGGGAACAGCTTTTATTAAGACATCCGGACCCCCCCTAGCGCCCGCCATCCCCTCCTTTTTTTTTTTTTTTTTTGTGCCTGTGGAGACCCCCTCGGGCCGTCACCCCAACCGGGGTTTTCGGTGGGGCGGTGTGTCGGAATCGAACCGACTAAAACCACACGGTGTGCCATACTGCGCCTTAAGTAGGAGGGATCCGGGAACAGCTTTTATTAAGACATCCGGAACCCTCCTAGCGCCTGCCCGCAAAAGCGCGGGCACCACCTTCGGGTAAAATCCTCTCAATTAGGCGACGTCCAGGCACACGCGGACGCCGCCTCCTCGCGGGGGGCCACTACAGCGGGTGGAGGGGAAAACCCGTCCCGTCCACCCGCGGCCACACTCAGGGCGGCATGAGGCGCTGGTAAGCGCGCCTCCGCCGCCCGGTTCGCCGGCAGCGAATTAGGTCCGAGTGGAAATCGTCCTCCCGGACCCTTTCCGCCGCCTCCTTCTGCGAGATGACGTCCTCACAGAAGGTCGCGACCGCGGTAAAATTCCTGTCGCTACCGGCCATGGAGCGTATGACGGCCGGTAGCGAGAGATCCCCTCCGATGACTGCAGTGAGGGCCCGACGCTGCGTCGCCCAGGCGGAGCAAACCACCAGCGTGTGCTGAGCCGAGTCCTCATTGCAGTCGCAGTGGTGACAGGCGGGACTCAGTTCCCTCCTAGCGACCGAGTGCAGGTACTTCCCGAAGCAGCCGTGCCCGGAAAGAACCTGCGTCAGTCGGAAGGAAAGGGTCCCGTGCTGCCGCCCTGCCCACTCGACGATGACCGGCTGGAGTGCCTCCACGGCGGCAAAGCCAGCACGTGGAGCCTCCAGCCGGGACGACCAACGAGCCATGATGGCTCGGCGAGCGGCCTCACGCCATTCGCGTACCTCTTCGGGCGGGGGCCGACTGCCGCTTCTCGCCCGGAACTCAGCCGTTCGCCGATATACTTCGGCGAGCACTTCCGCCTCCAAATCCCACGGGGGAGTCCCGGCCAACGCGCACGCCGCCTCCGTCGACACGGTGCGGTATCCGCGTATGGCTCTGACCGCCATAACCCTCTGAGGGCGCCAGAGGCGCGCCCACACCGGTGCACCGTACAGTGCCATTGACCGGACAACCCCCGTGTACAGCCGTCTCGTAGCGACGCTGGGTCCACCCAAATTGGGCAAGAGTCGCCCAAGGGACAAAGGGACGCAGCGCCGACCAGCTTCGGAGCAAGCTGTCGGAAGTGCTCGTCGAAGAGCCACCTACCGTCGAGGGTCAGGCCCAGATACCTTATGTGGGCCTGAACCGGTACGAGGACCGAGTTGACCACGATAGAGGCGCCAGGGGGTGGACCACGACGGGGCCCATGGAATAAAAGGGCCTCCGTCTTATCCAGGGCCACCCGCAAGCCCAGCGCCTCGATGCGCCCGACCACCAGGGAGACTCCCCTAGTAGCCAAATGCGCCGCCTCTTGAAAGTTCACCCCCCGGGCTGTAACAAGAGTGTCGTCGGCGTAACAGATTACGCCCAGCCCGGGGGGGAAGTCGCCTCGAAGGGCCCAGTCGTACCCCATGTTCCACAGGAGTGGTCCAAGGACAGACCCCTGCGGAACACCGCACGACATGGGCCGACGACTCAAAACTACATCTCGGTCCTCGTACATGACGGTACGCTCCTCAAGATAGTCTGCCACCAGATAGATAGATAGATAGATATACTCTTTATTGTACACAGAGCAGATTACAATATTTTCTTATATCTAGATACTTACTAGCTAATGCTATGTACAATTGGCGACCTTATCGCAATTTGCGATCTCTTCCAGGCAACCATTGGATGGATAGAGAAACAAACATAAAAAGAGGGCTGCAGTGTACATGGAGCCAATGTAATAATTATTAAATAATATAAAAGTACTAATTAAAGAAACTAACTATAAATATATATTAAAGGTTTGCAAATGAATATCATGATCGGTACACAAATACATACATACACACACACGCATATATACATATATACACACTCATGAACACATAAGCAATGCATAACAAATACGGAGATACATAATAAATACATAATAGTACCAAGTATGTCACGATTTACAGAGAAATATAGTGATCTTTCACTAGTTTTTTAAAATTTGTTAATGTTTGTGCACGTCTGATGGCCAGTGGCAGCTCATTCCATAGGCGGACAGCCTTTACAGTGAAAGATTTGTCCATAAACTTGGTGGTATGTGTCGGCATTTTTAACCTAAGATTCTCAGACGACCTCAGGAACCTTGAATGCGTATTATGCAAAAATTCGAAACGTTTTTTGAGATAGTGAGGGGCGCTAGGATTGAACAGAATATTGTACAGTAGTGAAAGGATATGAGTATTCCGGCGAAGGCGTATGGGTAACCACTTGAGCTTAATCCGATATTCAGAGACGTGGTCATATTTGCGTAATCCAAAGATGAACCTGATGCAGAAATTTTGAAGTCGCTCAAGCTTATCAAGTTGGTCCTCGGTGAGATCTAGATAGCTGGCATCTGCATAATCAAGGATAGGAAGAAGAAGTGATTCTGCGAGCGCAATCTTAGTGGCAACCGGAAGAAAGTTACGCAGTCTTCTGAGGGACCCTGCAGAAGCAAAAAGTTTCCTACTGACTTCTTGTAATTGTGGACTCCAGGATAGATCTTTGTCGATGTATATCCCAAGGTTCTTGACAGTATCTTGAATGGGAATGAAGGCACCATCGCAGCAAATCTGGGGTAGATTTGTCCAATCTATTTTTGCTCTCATCCTAGAAGTACCAACAGCAATCACTTGTGTTTTTACAGGATTCATTTTTAAGCCATGCTGCTTGCTCCAAACACAGATCTGTTCTAGGTCTATGTTTAAAATACCTATAGCTGTTGACAATTCTTCTGGAGAGGCTTGAGTATAAATTTGCAAATCATCAGCATAAAGGTGGTAAGAAGAAGTAAGTTTATTGGAAATAGAGTTTATAAAAACTGCAAAGAGCAAGGGAGATAGAACGCCACCCTGTGGTACGCCAGCAGGGGTAGTGCACCATGCAGAGAAGGTGTCTTCAATGCGGATGCGCTGTCGGCGACCAAACAGGTAGTTACGAAACCAGTCAATCGCCGTTGGAGATATGTTAAGAGAGCACATTATCCCAAGCAACAGATCAAAATCAACGGTGTTGAAGGCGTTACTGAAATCAAGTAGAGCTAACACCGTCAATTTGCCATTTTCCATTCCCGACCTTATATCATCCGTAACATGAACCAATGCCGTTGTGGTACTATGACCGGGACGAAAACCAGACTGAAGGGGATTTAAGAGGGTGTTTTTACAGAGGAAAAGGCTAAATTGGTTGTACACCAAGCGTTCAAGAGCTTTGGAGAGGAAAGGTAAGATGGATATAGGGCGATAGTCAGAGAAGCTGGTAGGGTTAGGTTTTTTTGGTAAAGGAATTACTTGCGCTTCTTTCCATGCCACGGGAAGTTTCCCACTTGATATAGAAGAATTAAATAGGTGAGTAAGAACAGGAAGAATTTCATCCAAGATTGGCAGGATCATGTCACGACTAATATTATCACTTCCAGTTGCGCGGGAATTTATAGACACTATACTCTTCTTAACATCACAATCGGAGAATTGGCTAAAGACGAAGCTGGATAGTCAGGAGTTGG
The DNA here is from genome assembly GCA_963859945.1 of Euplagia quadripunctaria. Taxonomy (NCBI): domain Eukaryota; kingdom Metazoa; phylum Arthropoda; class Insecta; order Lepidoptera; family Erebidae; genus Euplagia; species Euplagia quadripunctaria. The sequence goes on from OY982573.1 coordinate 45,557, forward strand.
AAGAGAGGAAAGATATTTTAATGTGTTTTCTTTAATAGTCCTATCAAAGCTGGACGAAGCAGAGAAATGGCTATTCAGTAGATCGAAATTTAGGTCTTTAGGGACTGTATCTTGTCGAGATTTTCCAACTCCTAGTGATCTAAGAAATCTCCATACTTTGGCTGGGTCTCCATTTTCTACAGAGGAGTGAATATGTTGGCGTTGTGCATTCCTACACACCTTATTGCAGTGATTTCGCAATGTGATATATTTCTCCCAGTTGTCCGTAGTTGGGCGTCGTTTAAATTTTGTCTTGGCTGTTGCTTTTTTATTTAGTAAAATTTTAATTTCTGCCGTAAGCCAGGGTGATGGAAGATGTTTTATTTTTATTTTGCGGATTGGAGCGTGTATGTCATAGAGTTCGGTCAAGGTTTCTGTAAATATTTTAATTTTTTTATCTATGCAATTCGTATTATACAATGGACTCCAATCTATGTTGCCAGCGTCCCTACAAAGGCCAACCAAATCCATGCCACGAAAATTGCGCTGTAGTAGGATTTTTGATTTTGTTTCTGGTGGTCGAATTTTATAAGACAAGAATAGAAGATCATGGTAGGAGAAAGAATCAGCTGAATATTGACCATGTTTTTCAACATGTTCTACGGAAGAGACAGCGAAAATATCAAGGAGAGAAGGGGTACAGTTAGGAAAGTGATGAGTGGCATTGTAAGGCAGAATACAGAGGTTATTAGCCTCTAAACAGGAACGGAACGAGGAAGAACGAGAGTCATTTTTGAGGAGACATGTATTAAAGTCTCCTGCAAGGACAGTGTGACTGTACGAAGGGATCAATGATTCGAGAATTGTGTCTAGAGAAGAGAAAAAGGGAATACGAGATGTGGGACAGTAATAAGTACCGAGAAGAATTTTATTGTGATGGAGTTCAACTTCAATAAATAAATGTTCGCCCGCATTTGGAGGCGGCGGCTGTGTTGATTACTCAAAATGGAGAAAGGAATATGTGTTCTAAGATAAATAGCAACACCTCCACCACCACCCTGCGCGCGGTCATTTCGGATGAGTTGAAAACCGGGAATAGAATAGGATGCTGAAGGGAGGCATGGTTTTAACCATGACTCAGAACACAAATAGCATGGATATTCGCACAGTCAAATGTGGCCAGCATATCAGGGAAATGAGCCGGTATACTCTGGGCATTAATGTGAACAACATTAAAGTTCCCAGGTACGTCAGAGAATTGAAATGAGAGTAAGTCAGACAGAGAGGGAATACTTGCATAGCTCTCGTCACCGCTGCTTGCCGACAAAAAGTCTTCATTGTCGATATGAGCTAGGTCAGACATATTGGTACTGATGAAATATAGTAATAGATATTTATAATAAGATATATAAATATACAGGATAATAAAAAAATAAATAAATAATAAATATTAAAATGTGATGCAACTAAACGTTGTCTTTCATCTGCCGGTTGCGTGTTCTGAGCACTATCGAATGTCAACAAAGTAAAAGTAACATAACATAACAGAAATAATTAATTAGAAAAGTAGGTAAGTAAAGAAATATAGTCCGAGTAATACTCAAAATTGTGTCATAAGTTAAAGTTCTTAAACTAAGAGATGTAAGGCATAAGTCTGTGACCTGTCAATAGTTTACTGATTACTACAGTGATGCACGTGAAACGGAACGCATCTGATATTGACGTGACAGTTGACACAAAAAATTGCAAATGACATTTCACGTTGTTTACACGGGAAAATATTGGTGCATATTATTGTAATAGACTGATATAAAAATAGTGACGGTACATCTAATGTAAACAATAGTGATCGTGTTGTGTTTAATACTCGGACTTGCACCGCATTGGAATGTGTTTAGTATTTCAACATTATACATCACTTTTTCGTGGCTGCAGTACGTTTTGCTTTGGAAGGAGCTGGCTTCGTGGTTGCGGCTGGCTTCTTGGAATCAACGATGCAATCAACGAGCGTATTTAATTCCAGCAATGATGACACCCGATGCTGTTTGCTATCTGGACCCAATACAAAGACGTTGCCCTCTCTAGTCCAGCAGTTGCTAACTCCGAACTTCTCTCTGGCAGCCATGAAGACATCGTGGCGCGTCTTTGTCAGAAATTCAGACACGGTGATTCCAGTACCTTTCAGTTGGGTTTTGTTAAACCAGATTTTATTTCGAGTGGTGACATCGCGCACTTTGAGCAGAAGAGGCCTTGGTTTTACTGAAGCTGCGAATCGACCCAGCCTTTGACTTCGCTTGATGTCATCAACAGTGATGTGGCTCATCTTAAACCGCTCCTTAACCACGGCAGTCGCCACCTGAGATGAATCCTCATTCTTCTCTTCAGGGACTCCATGTAGAAGAAGGATTTTTCTACGGCTACGCATCTCAAGGCTATCTATGCTTCTTGTAACCATCTCCAATTGCCGCTGCAGGTTGGTTAGGGACAAAGTTGTGAGATCTTTAAAATTGGAAAACTCAGCGGCCAGACTGGAGATGGTTGGTGATGATGGTGGTTGGTGGTTGGTGTGCTAGACTCCTGCAGTTTTGCCTCAAACTCTGCCATTCGCCTGTGGAAGTCCACATTCATCTGGGATAGTAAACTGTGGATGTCGTTCATTTCGGATTGGTGATGGTTTGACTAAGAGGAATGTTATGGATAGAAAACACTAAACCCGGCAGGTAAAATTGTTATATGTTATTTTTCATTAAAATATTATTAAATAAATCACTCTTTTTATTTTTAAAACAGTTTTAAATTTGGAGCGAAAAAAATATGATATACTTTGAGTAACTACCCTCACATGTGTGTGCCACCAGCCGCCTCAGGTACTGTGGCACCCCATGATAGAGGAGTGCTTCCCTGATGCAGCTGAATGGCAGACTATTGAATGCGTTGGCGATGTCCAACGACACCGCCAACAGCACGCAGCCACAGCTCACTACGTCTTCGGTCACGGCCTCAGGCGCAACACAGCTCCGACCGTCGAACGCCCCGCTCGAAAACTGAATTGGGCGTCCGACAAATCGGGGCCGACCTCGCCAAGGTGCCGAACGATGCGGGCAGAGAGGACCCTCTCAAACAATTTACTCGCCTCGTCCAGCAACACGATGGGCCTGTAGGCCGCGACCGAGTCAGTAGGCCGTTCCGGCTTCGTTAAAAGCACCAGCTTCCCGTTCTTCCAGCAGTCAGGGAAGCGTCCGTACGCCAGGCTAGCGTTGAACACTTCCCTGAGGCGGTCTGACATGTGGTCGAGGGCCAGGGCCAATGCACGGGCAGGAATCCCGTCCGGCCCTCCTAACCTAACCTATCCGAGTCGGGGTGCCCTAAAGTCCCCATTACATCCAGTTTCTCCTGATATAACAACCGTTACACACCCAATGTCGATGGCAAATGATGTTATGGCATATGATAATTATGGCATGTGATAATTAGGGCATGTGATAATTAGGGCTTACAATGATTATGACAAATGATGTTATGGTAAGTGACTTTATGGGAAACAAAGCTTCTAGCACGTGACTAATATAGCAAATAAGAGTAGGGCAAATGAATATTACGTCATATAATATTATGGCTGTTGACTATTATGGCAAATGATATTACATAGGCTGCACTAAAAGTATTGGGAATGGAATATTTCCACTATTCCTATCATATTAAAATCTTTTTAATTGAAAACTCCTTGGTTTTAAAAATTGAATACCATTTATTTATTTAAAAAAAAGATTCTCGGTCTTCTCACAAGGTTTTCTCAAACTTGTTTAGTCGTTGAGAAAATGGAATTGACTCGAGAAAATTCAAGGGACGATGATTTATTATGACTTTCGAAGCGGTTTAACACAAAACCAGTGTGTTGATCGGATGCTTTCTGCATTTGGTGATAAAGCCCCATCCAAAACCACAATTTATCGCTGGTTTGCTGAATTTCAACGTGGACGTGTCAAGCTCAGTGATGATCCCCGTCAAGGTCGTCCAAAAACTGCAGTCACCCAAGAAAACGTTGATGCTGTGCGTAAGCTGATTGAGGAAGATCGACATGTGACATACCGCGAAATTCAGGCAATTTTAGACATTGGCATGAGTCAAATACAAACAATCTTGCATGCACAATTAGGTGTAAAAAAGTTGTTTTCCCGATGGACACCGTATTTGCTCTGTGAAGAGCAAAAAGGGGCTCGCGTTACTTGGTGCGTCAGAACTCTCGAAAGATTCCATGCAGGATCCTCAAATGCTGTATACAACATTGTATCAGGTGACGAATCCTGGATATACGCGTACGAACCCGAAACAAAAAACCAGTAACGAGTTTGGGTGTTCGAAAATGAGTTAAAGCCAACTAAAATTGTTCGTTCACGGAGTGTTGCAAAAAAAATGGTGGCCACGTTTGTCTCCAAAACCGGCCATGTTGCGACTATTCCTATTAAGGGACAAAGAACGGTTAATGCAGAATGGTATGCTAGCATTTGTTTGCCACAGGTCGTTTCCGAACTCCGTAAAGAGAACTGCAACCGCCGCATCATCCTCCATCACGACAATGCGAGTTCTCACACCGCGCACAGAACAAAAGAGTTTTTAGAGCAAGAAAACATAGAATTATTAGACCATCCGCCGTACAGTCCCGACCTAAGCCCTAATTATTTCTATACTTTCCCTAAAATAAAGAATAAATTGCGTGGTCAGAGATTTTCATCACCTGAAGAAGCTGTGGACGCCTACAAAACGGCCGTTTTGGAGACCCCAACTTGCGAAT
>OY982573.1:50527-220443 GCA_963859945.1 Euplagia quadripunctaria
CTCTGCCTCATATAGATATTACCACTTTTATTCCAGTAATATCTATAGTTCAGGGTTTTAGCTGCTTCACGAGCCATGGAAAATAATTTTCTATTGTTATTTGTAAGACTCTCAATGACATAGATCGGTTTTGCGGGACCTGGGAGTCCGATGGTTAGTGAAGATAGTTTATTATTGGGGTGTGTCTGGTTAAATTCCTTTGTGCCACTTAATATCCCGTTTTTAGTCAGTACAGAAGTCAAATCAGTAATAACTATGGAGGTGCCCAACTTAGTAGCAACTCTAAATATGTCCTTTATCTCGGATGACTGGTTTGGAGTGTTAATTGAACTGCAAGTTTTTTGTACAAGTTCACAGACGTGTTGATGTGTCTCATCCTTTACCTGTTGAGGTAAATTGCGGAACTCGAAAACTGTGGGCTTGAGCTTTTTTTGCATTTCTTATATTTTATTCTCAAGTATCGTTATGTAGGATAAGTTTTCATGGCGTTCGCGTTCCATTTCGAGAAGTTTGCCTCAAATTCCTTGTATATTATCTGGGATTTTATTATAAAATCGCACATATTGACCTCGTGACGACTCATAAATTTTTTAGACCCTAGAGGTAGGAGAACATTTTAGGAAGGTAAATTGTTTTTTTATAAATATACAGTAACGCATACTAATGTTACGAAAACTTAAATTGACCCGCGGGCGCCATCTATTGACGAGCAGAGGAAGTCACATATTACCTAAATAATTAGGATACTTACCCTGAGGATTTACGTGTTTTCAACCAATCAACTATTTCTTGCGGTTTCAGGTAACTCCTGTAAACAAACCATCAACGTTTATCTTTTGGCGACCAGCGGATTTACCTTACATGTGTAAGTTTTATGAACATAATATAACCTGTAAAATAGATAGAGGTATAGAAATAAATAAATAAATAAATAAAAATAAATAAATAAATAATATTACAGCTACATAGTAAGACGCTACATAAGTTTCGTCGTACTTTGTGATATTATTTTTAATTAGTCTCCACTGTCAGTAATACATACAGGTCATATTTCATACTTAATAATAATATCTTTATTTGCTTAAAATGTGGTAAAAGGATGACAAATGAATTATGAGCATAAGATACATTTAGCCATACACAGTGGCGTGCAAATATTTAGGTAGGTACACATCATGATGGCATTGAATAATACCAATAAAAATAGAAAATACAATTACGAATTAAATTAAAACTGACACACGTGCAAAATGTTAATGGTATTTACCTAATATACACAAACGTTCATATTAGTACATTATAATGCATTTCTAAAATTATAGGAGCGAGAGGCGATTTTTTAAAAATTTCATTGACTGAGTAAATACTCTCTTCTATCAACCATTTCCGTAAAGCTGAACAGAATTCATGATACGGTAGGGTAACTATATTTTCAGGCAGCGCGTTGTAGATAAGCGGTGCCATATACACACAACTCAAAACGCAACAAAAATTGCTCTTCACAAGGTGTACACGATCAGGGGTGCTGGCCTTAGAAAACCTCCACGCGGTGCACCCTGGGCAACGTGGGCGGTGACGCTCCTTTTGTCTTCTCCCTTTCTTCTGGAGAGGTCCTATTTCAGGGCCATTCTGCGTTTCTCCGCCTGCTCTCTGATTTAAGCAGAAGGCAATGTGGGGAGAAACAACAAAGGAGCGACGGGTTAGCTTTTACAGAATTCATTCTGTATTAACAATGTCGTTTCGGCCGTAATCCTGTTCGGCAACGGACCGGCGCGGTGGCTCATGGGAGCTGCGAGGAAGAAAACCTCTTTAAAAAATTACAGCATAGGGCAGACGGGCTCACTGTCTTAGACAGCTGAGCATGGTCTGACACAGACCACCGTCTGGCCAAGCCGTAACCCTGAACTGACAGGACCGGTGGCCCTTCGGAATCGCGAGGAAGAAAACCTCCATAAAAATTACCCCAATCTTACGCTTTCACGCCCGGCAATGAGATGAATGGCTGAGGGGAACTCAGTCCCGAGGGCGTCGAAGGACGCTAAACTAAACAAAATGGCAAAGGTAAATACAAAAATGTCTACCCTCCGGGAATCCCTCCCGGAGCCAATCGGCTCAGGCAGCTCCCAGTCGTATTCTGGGGGAGCAACCAATGCCCAAACAGCCCGTTGGTCAGCTGTAAATCGACCACCGAAAGCAACGCGAAGGTCGCGGAAACAGGAGGAGACCACTTAGATGTGGTAATGTCTGACAGTCAGTCAGGAAAGAGTCAGGCGAGCTGTGCAGCAGCACCCGGAACCAAATTTTGGCGTGGCGAGAAGCGGCCGCGCTCTAGAGCTTCAGAAACCGGACGAAGCAGGAGTCGCTCAGGTGAGGAAACTGCTACTTCGAGTGAGGCTGATGACGCGATGCCAGTCGCAAAGGTGCCTAAAGCGCCTCGTGGCAGAGGCGGACCGCCTACAACCGGCGCTTACATCGGTGCCGCTAAGGCCCGGATGGAAGCAGCAGCACTTCGAGCCGCTGATAAAGCCGCACAGACAGCTGAAGAGGAACAGCGCCTTAGAAGCCTGTTCCTCACCATAGCTGCAAAAAGAGCAGAACGAGCTCAAAACAGAAGGAGCCCTCAACGAGAAGTAGATTCCGCTCCTAACTGGGAGGGGGAAAATTCAAGAGGCACTGACTCGTATCGAAGAGGTTGCGAGAATCTCCAAGGGTCTCAAGAACCAAAAAGCCCTTAAAGAGGCGGTCTCCGCTATTAAAGAAGCAACGGATGCGCTCTTAAAATGCTCCTCCTCTGAGTAGACGGCCAATCTCGGCAGCTTACTCACAGCCTAGAAGACCGACTGGCCGATTCTGAAAAGAAGAACGAAGAGCTACGTCAGGAGATACGTGCTCTGCGCGAAGATATGATGAATCAGCTTAGTGTCAAAGATAAGTCTGCTTCCCCGCAGCACATAGAGCCGAATATGTCTAGACTTATCTCAGACCTAGAGCAGCGTCTCATGAAACGCATTGATGCTATGGAGAGCACTAAGCTTCGTCCAGCTTTGACGCCATTTAGACCTACGACGTATGCAGCCGCTACCAAGACGGGTCCTACGGTGCTTTCAAATAAAAATACACCTGCTCCGAAGGCTCCTGAAGGCACGGGTGCTTTGGAAGCTGGGAAAAAGAAGAGGGGTAAGAAACCCCAAAAGAAGTTCGCAGCTCCTGCTGTTACTGCTCCAGCGGTTTCCACACAGCCCCCCAAACAAGGAGGTTGGGAGATAGCAGGGGCAAAGAAACAGAAAAGGAAGAAAGCCAAGAAGGTGGCTAAGAAAGCTGCTAAGGCTGACCCTGCAAAGGTGCCCAGACTTCACGCTCCCCGCTCTACAGCTGTCGTACTGACACTGCGGAAGCAACAGAGAGGGGTGTGAGTTATGCCAAGGTCCTTCAAAAAGTGAAAGAAAGCGTGGACCTTCAGGCTCTCAGTATCCCAGGACTCCGCTGTAAATTCACCCGGACGGGGGCTCGCCTACTTGAAATCCCTGGTGCCACAAGTGGCCCCAAAGTAGACGCACTCGCTAATAAACTCCGGGAGTCGCTAGATGCAACCGAAGCCCATGTGTCCAGGCCTACCAAATGCGCAGAAATGCGCATACAAGGTCTCGATGATGCTGTCACGGCAGATGAAATTGTTGCTGCTGTGGCAGAGGTAGGAAGCTGTCCTCGGGATACTGTTAAGGTCGGAGTAATTCGCTTCGGGCGTCATGGTTTGGGTACAACAGTAATCAGCTGTCCCGTTACGACCGCTAAAAAGATAGCTAATGGCCGAAACCTCCTTCTCGGGGGTTTTTTGAAAGCACAAGTGCGACTCCTACAGCCTAAACCTACAAGGTGCTTTCGGTGCCTGTCGGTAGGGCACGTAGGGGTCAAGTGCACAGCGGAGGTAACCGTAGGTGATCGCTGCTTCCGGTGCAGCCAGTCGGGTCACAAAGCCCATTCATGTGTTGCCCCGCCACACTGTTTCAAATGCGAAGCTGAAGGGCATCCAGCCGAGCATCGGGCAGGCACCAAAATCTGCTCTGCGTCAAGACCTCAGGTCAAAAATAAAGCACTGAGGCCCACTGAAGTAGCTGCGGACGCCAACCAGCGCCAGGGGCAGCAAGATTTGCAGCGGGATGCGGAAATGGAAACCCAATAATGGACACACACCTTCGCATCTTGCAGGGGAACATTAACCACTGCGCCAATGCTCAGGACCTTCTGCTCCAGAGCATGGCTCAGTGGTCGATCAACGTCGCCGTCGTCGCCGAGCCGTATTTCGTTCCTCCTGGGGATGTCTGGGTAGGGGACCTTGACGGCTTGGCGGCCACCGTTCGTGGTACCTCTACTGGCACCTCTCCTTTTTCCGTTATCACAAGAGGACGAAGATGCGTGGCAGTGGCTGTTGATGAGGTTGCGGTCGTGGCTGTATACTTCTCACCGAATCGTGTACTGGCTGAGTTCGAGGATTGGCTCACTCAGTTGGCAGTCGTCGTCGAAGGATGTCGCCCTTGCCCCATTTTGGTTCTGGGGGACTGCAATGCCAAGTCAACGGCCTGGGGTTCCACAGCCACTAATACGCGAGGTGCGTCACTGGAGGAGTGGGCCGTACTATCTGGCCTAGTCCTTCTGAACCGGGGTTCTGTCCCCACGTGCGTGCGTCAGCAGGGTACTTCCATTATGGACATCTCGCTCGCGAGCCCTGCTCTAGCATGCCGTGTCCTAGGTTGGTGTGTCATGGAGGAGGTGGAGACATTGTCTGATCACCGATATATTCGGTTCGATGTCTCCACCCAGACCGCTGATGCGCCTATCAGGACGGTTTCACCTAGTCGGCGTTGGGCGCTTAAACATCTGGATCGGGAGCGCCTCCTGGAAGCCTCCATCGTACAGGCCTGGGTTTCTACACCGAATAGGCCTGTTGATATAGATGTTGAGGCTGAATGGTTCCGGGAGGCCATGTCGCAAGTCTGCGATGCGGCGATGCCCAGGGTTCAGTCGAGGACTGCAAGGCGCCAGGTGTACTGGTGGACACCAGAGATCGCGCGGCTGCGTGAAAACTGCTTGACCGCGCGCCGCCAGTACTCCAGGTTCCGCAGGAGGCGTCGCCGCCCTGATGATGCGGCAATCCAAGAGGCGGAGCTTCTTTTGGGCTACAGGACGGCCAAGCAGACCCTTCAAGCGGCTATAAAGCGGGCCAAATCAGAGGCCCGAGAAGAGTTGTTGGAGACTCTGCAACGTGATCCGTGGGGACGCCCTTACCTTCTGGTAAGGGGCAAATTACGCCCTTGGGCCCCCCCACTGACGCAGAGTCTCCAACCTGAGCTGCTTGAAGGCATCGTCGGCTCACTGTTCCCAACGCGGGTGGAGGAGCATATACCTCCGCCATTGGCTCTGCCTCATATACCCGACGGGCGGGGTTGGGTTTGTTCCAAAAGGCCTTGATCGCCTGGAACAGATCCAGCCCTGGCATGGCCTCCTGTCCGGAGGACGTGCACGGCGAATGGCCATGGGAGCGAGCGCAGGTCGTGTAGATCCCCATGTCAAGTCTGGAGAGTTTTCCTTCCCGCGGTTGCCGCCTGTTTTTGATCTGGTTCCCTATGAAACAGAAGTAACTGAAACATCCAGTCGCACTCCCATATCCCACCTTACCCATCCTATTTTCCTTCCGCAAACCCTCTGCGGGTAGTATGTGGTTGATACCTGCGGACTCATCATCAACTAAGACTGACGGTGAGGGGGGGGGAGGGGCAACCACCCGCATGTTTGTGCCGTATGCGGGGACCCGTATGGGGGGAAGAAGGTGTCCTGGTAGTTGAGCTGAAAGGCAACACACTGCTTTGGCCCGGATTTCTCCTGACACGGGAGGTTGGAGGCTAGCCACCTTCAGTCAATCGGCTGCGACGACCCGTCAGAGGGCCGCCAGGCGAGAGCTCTTTCCTTGTGGGGGCAGACGACGGGCGGGACGACTGTGTCTTCCTGCCCAGCTCGGCCTGTTTTCCACTAGGGTAGGAGCTCTATATCTCTTCGTTACTTCTGGCGCCCGCGTGCCTTTTGCCGCGACGTCCCCACTTGAGGGCTCCAAGGAGGGTGGAAGGACGAAGAGACGAATCTTAAACACAACACGTATGGATACCAAAGATAACAAAAATTCTCCTTCTAAGAAACTATCCAAGGCTGCGCCCCGGGTGAATAACCTAGGTGGTGCGCCAAGCAAACAACCAGCAGCTTCTCAGGTGAATAACCCGAACGCAGCGTCATCCTCCACAACGGCAGCTTCTCGGGTGGATAACCCGAATGCAGCGCCGCTATTCAAACTGGCAGCTTCTCGGGTGGTAAACCCGAATGCAGCATCGCCTTCCAAACCGGCAGCTTCTCGGGCAAACAACCCGAATGCAGCGCCATCCGAAACACCGGCAGTTCCTCAGGTGACCAACCAGAGTGAAATGCCAGGGTCGACCATGGACCTCTCATCTCTGAAGGCAGCAATGCCCATGCCCATAGGATCCAATCAGGATGAACCCTGCTGGAACCTTGTGGGCGTGAAGAAGAAGAGAGTTCCCAAAAAACAGATCCCGTCCAACCAGAACCATAAGGCCAGAAGGGCGAAAACCCGGGCGGAAGCAAAGCGAACGCGGCGTCTGGCAGTAGGTGGTAGTAAGCAGCTTGAAGCTGCTGAAGGGACCGCAAGGCCCCACGATGTTCACGTCAGTGATGCGCCAACCCATGGCAAAGGCAGTAGCCTAGCCGAGGGAAGAGCTCCTACGGGGACGCCACCGGCTGTCACGAAGCCTGCTGCCGCGAATGCATCCCCACGGCAGGATCGACCTGGACGGGCTAAACAAGCTGGGAACGCTAACCAAGCGGGTAAAGCTACAGGCCGAATCAAACCCACCAAAAGGAATCGTCCAGACGATTCCTTTACTCCACCAGCCAGCGGTAAGCGCCAAAAACCCCAGCTCACCACCAAAGGCTCCACTAGTTACTCCGACGCCTTAAAGTCAAACGACTACTGCGTCGCCGTAATGTTGGAGCCGTACCACGACCTGACCAAAGAGCAGGCTGAAGCCGTAGAGGGTAGGCTGCAGGATGTGCTGGACGACGAGATCTTCGCGCCCGGTACATCCGGTGGCCAATTCGTTGCGCCACAGTTCAGGGGAAGGCCTTCCATAGTGAGGGCGTCCTCAAGATGTGGTGCAATGATGACTATGCCCTTCGATGGCTTCACCAAGCCGTGGCCAAGGTGCAAACACCGCGCGACGGAACCAGACTGATCGTCAAACGACAGTCTGAGATTCCGAAGCGCATCAAGGCGGGACTCCTGGTGCCACAGGTAGGTCCCGAGGACACGTTGGACCGCATCCGTATGCGGCTGACGTGTCATAACAGACAATATAACGTGTCCAACTGGGCACTCTACCATGCCGAGCCCCAGGAAGAGAAGAAGACTCTGTTCCTGGTACTCGGTATACCCGAAGAGGACGCGTCGAAACTCAGGGCTAGCGAGCGTAGAGTTTACTATAAATTCGGTAATCTCTACGTTCGCTTCCTTGACGACCGCCCTCAACCGCAGCCGAACCTTGAGGCTAAGCCCCAGGAGGTCTCCGGAGACCTAGGCAGCGGCGCGAAAGGCGAAGGCCAACCTGGCCCCAGCAAGGGGTCAAGCGTCCGGACCAGCCCACCGAGGGAGAACTCGCCAGTAGAGAGTCTCTCTAAGGAGGGTGAGAGCGATCTGGATGAGGATGTACTGGACAGCGAAGATGGCGCTGCCAGCTCCCCCGTCCATAACCTCGTCGCTCTTCAGACCAACCTCCAGCATAGCCAGACTGCAACGGCTAACCTGCGCAGAATGCTGGAGGTCAATACCAAGACCGTAGCCCTAATCCGGGAGCCGTGGATTAGGAAGGGCAGGATCTGCGGCTTAAGCAACATCGGAGGTAAATTACTTCTTGACACTACTATTGATAACCCGCGTACATGTATTTTCGCACCGAAACATGCGAACACAACCTTAATGACCGAGTTCTGTTCTAGAGACCTAACTACCATCAGGCTCAGGGAACCTTCCTCAGGCCTACCCGACGTGGTGATGGCGTCGGCCTACTTGCCGGGCGACGCAGACATCCCCACCCCTGAACTGGCCGCGCTAGTAAGTAATTGCGAGCGGGAGGGACTGGAACTTATCATCGCAGCTGACACCAATGCACATCACGTGCTGTGGGGCAGCCAGATCAACAACAAACGAGGTGAGGAATTTGTTTCTTTCTTACTTACCACTAAGTTAAACGTAATCAATAACGGCTCAGAACCAACATTCGTTACATCGAGAGCCCAAACAATTATAGATCTAACACTAGCCAGTGAGTACGCGTCATCATATATTTCGGATTGGCATGTTTCGCATGAGGCGTCGTGCTCGGATCACCGTTGGATCAAATTTGACCTAAAGATGACTCTCACACCGCCCGAACCCCGACGAAATCCTCGCAAGATGGATGTACGTAAGTATGAGCAAGTAACCGCGGATTGTTTGAAAAATATCGATCTGCCAAATGCTCACGGGACCACAGCGGATATTGATAACCATGTAGACAACCTTACTACTACGTTGATCACTTGTTTCGAACAAACATGCCCACTTTCGACCCCCAGAACGGGACCACGCAGTAAACACTACTGGTGGGGACCGGAACTGGAGAAACTACGCCGCAAGGTTAGGAAGTTGTTTAATAAAGCAAAGAACTCTCGACTTGACCAACATTGGGAAGCATTTAAGCAGGCCCGACATCACTACAAGAAGCGGATCAGAACCAGGAAAACTGAATGCTGGAGAAGCTTCTGTACTAACATTGATAACAACAATCAGGCTAACAGAGTCAAGAACATTATGAGCTGTAAAAGAGGTCACAGCCTTGGCTTCTTGAAAAAACCTGATGGGACGTATACAAAAACAGATTCAGAGACCTCAGAACTGTTAATGACAACCCACTTCCCAGGATGCCGAATATCAAATGAGAAGGACAAATGGGAAGACAGTGGAGAAAATACACCAGGTGATTCAGACTGGACCACCGCCCGAAAAATCGTGAATCATGAAAAATTAAATTCGGCGATCAACAGCTTTCTTCCATACAAAGCGGCAGGACTGGACGGTATTTTCCCAGGCCTGCTAAGATGGTGCGATGGGTCCTTAATAGACCACCTCCAGATCATCTACGTAAGCTGCGTGGCTCACCGCTACATCCCCTTGAAATGGAGAGAAGTCAGAGTAAACTTCATCCCTAAACTCCCGTCCCGAAGAAGAGGCACCAGGCGCCGGAGAGCGCAGAATGATCTCCGGCCTCCATGAGCGCTGGCCTGGGAGTAACGGGTGAGGCTGCCCGTTACTCTAGCAGAAGCAGGCCTGAGATGGTGGCGCGACGTGTTCCGCGTGTGCCTCTCTAAATTGGAAGGAGGGCAAGGCCTTCCGCTACCAATGGCTGTGTGGCTGCCTTCTATTTGAGGGCGGCTAAAGTCTGCTAGGGTTCTCGGGGACTTCCTTCCTAGGGTATACCCGAGTCCCTTGCGATAGACTCACTTGTCACGGAACACCGTGTGGTTTTAGTCGGTTCGATTCCGACATACCACCTCACTAATAGCCATGGTGAGGTGATGACCCGTGGGGGTTTCCACACGAAAAAAAAAAAAAAATACCACCAGCAGATGAAAGTTCATTGATCACAATGTCAAAGTTAATTTTTTCTAAACTTAAATAAACTTCAACTAGTAGTACTACCTACTACTAACTAGTATGATAATAATAACCTCCTACACACGGCCGTCTCATCCCAAACTAGGCAAAGCCTGCACTACGATAACCAGACTGCTGATAAACATACTTATATATTTCTAAATACACACATATTATAGATAAATTTGTATGACAGGATCTTGTGTAATTAAAGACCAAAAATGTATATAATTATCAAGTCTACCATCGTATTGTACCGGACTAGTTAAGGCGAGGGTGTGTGGCGTTTATTTTGCGACGATCTGAACGAGCTGCCGCGCTGACTCCTTGTCCTTCTCGAATCTTACAATTACTTTTTGATTGACGAAATGATGCCATTCCTTCGTGTAAGACTATTACTATTTTAGCATTCGGTAATCAATAGCGACGCACGCATGAGGAGTCGCAAAAAAATTGCATCTTGAAGGATAACACTAGTGTAATCGCTTGGTTAAGACTTGAGATCGCCACCGATGTTACCTTCTGCTTTATTTCAATAGCTTTGTCTCTCTTAATCATCATCATCGGATAAAATAGCTTTAAACTCGGAATTCGGAACTAGTGGACCGCACAACTTGCAGTTATTAGATTTTTAAGAGATATTATAGATTCTTCATAAACCTTATCCGTATTACGTTTAGGAATTTTAGTAACTTTAATATTTATACAATTAATTTAGATTACAAAGGAGAATACCCATTTCAGTATGAAAATCGGTTTCACACTTTTTTTTACAGTATCAAATATGTATAAACTGTATTATTAAGACTGCATTGAATATTATCTAAAATATAAACGTATATTGTAACAGCACTTGGGGTTATTGAGAAATTAAACGACAATATTATGTAAAAAAAATAAAAACTATGCTTAGAGCGATATTGAAGGGATAAATTGTTATAATATTGGTAAAAGTAATACATAGAAAATACATTTAAAGTAGCGTCCGCCAGTACCCTAATGTTTAAGGCTTCGTACTTGTGGGCGAGGGGTCACAGGTTCAGACCCTCGCCAAGCACTCTTAGCTGGAGAAATTAAATGGAATGTTAGCAATTTCGGTTGGAAAAAGGATGTTTTAAACAAAAAAATTATTTATTGAAATGACATAAAAACCTCATTTAATTATAAAATCTTTTAATCATTTTCATCATATACCTACATATTCGTTAAAAATATCGTTTAAGAAAGCGGCAGGCGCGTTTATTTCATTATGGCCCCAACCTAGGTACCAAGTCACTGTCATTACGTAGGCACAACAGCCAACTGTTCTTTTTCCGACAAGACAGTTACTACAATAGGCCTTTATAGCATCCATTCCAGTTTCTATCCTGTTTACAATTAAATACGTAAAGTACACACGTGAACGTATATGTCGGGATTGGATGCGGCCGCGAAGTAAACAATTGTTAACTCCAAAGGAATGAGGGAAATCTTCAATATTTTTTTTGCTTACCTCCACTTGACACAATCCATTTTGTCGGATATGCTCGCCATAGTATGACCTAGCCTGCTTCAATTGGTAGGTACCTAAGGCAAACGTTTTTAATTCGCTAAGGGTTAACTGTAGAAAGTGATTTAAAATAGAGTTGTCCTCATCAGTCATCACAAATGTTGTCCGTTGTCTATTTAGATTATTATCTTTAATGAAATAAGATCGAAGATTCGGTAAGTTTAGTAGTAGTAGTTTAAGCTTCATCCTATTCGAAAATCAGTCATTAAATGTGAGTACGATTAGTACGATAAAAACAACGAGAACATATTGTGACACTGACGTTAGAGTTTTCTTTTTAATAATGTTTGTGGCATCATGTTTTTGACAGGGATACCATGTATAAATTAAGGTAAAACTAACACTGAAGTATACATTCACTAAATAAACTACCGTCTACCTGCACGAAATAATAAGTTTACTAAATTTGCATTCAAACATTAATAGTTTATTTTATATAATGGCAACATTTAACTTAAAATGGAAACGGTCATTGATTCAAGATTTAGTCCTTGTAAGACTTAATTTCAAATCCCAAGTTCTATAGAAGAGATTCAGGGTCGAAAGGCCACATTAAAATCAATATTTTTTTTTAACATTTGAAATAATGACGCTTACGTCTAAAAGTGAAACCATGAATGGGCATCCTCCTTTAGTCACAAAAAAGTACAAGGCGTGCGGAGTGGATATTGCGAAAGAAACAGACAGACTGAGGCACGGACAAAAGTCAAACCCGCCCGATTTGTTTCTACCCTGTTTTTACTATGCCTCAATAAAGTGCGAGAGTGGTAAACGCTACGCGTTACTACAAGTGTATATACATATATGCTCCCTTCGGACCAAGCCTTTTACACCACAAATGTCATAACGACAGTGTCGGCGCACCACAACAAGCGGCTATTCACGGCCGGCTGCGTCGAGCCATCAGGGGACGGCCGCGCGGGGGGCATCAAACATGCCTCGCGAATTCGCGCGCCTCTTCTCTCTGCGCCACTAGGCTCTCAGACGCGTTCCGCTACGGGCAGTTCTGACAATTATAATCGTCGAGAATACAACCTTTTAATACAGTCCATCTTTTATTTAAAGTCCGTAAAGTCCTAATCATTGGTCCTTCGAGCCGTTCGGAAGCTCAAGCCAGTGCATATATTTCGCCAATACAAGATCATCGAATCCGTCGTCGACGTCGTGTGGATTTGCCCGCGGCCACGCGGATCGGAAGAAGACATCGTACTCGTAGCAGCTTACATCGTCTATGAAGAAGCTGAAGTCATTCATTGGTAGTATAAATACAGTATTTGAGTGAGTTCGTTAAAATTTGCTATATTCCTGCTTCATTTCCTGCCGTAAAAATCTTTATATTTATTAAATACTATTCTTTCTTCAGCTACTATATATATATTTCATTTCCATAAGTAATACATTTTAACAGCTTATTACAGTGCATTCATACCGCTTGCGAGTTGCTTATTCCTGTAGTAAATATAATGACACGCGCATAACATTCGCACACCACGTGTTAAGTAGTTGACCTTGACTCGGAATTTTATTACCTGCTCGCATCGGTCCCTATTGTTTGCGCACAGCTGTTCCTTTGTATTGGGATAATACTTTATTCTATAAATAGTATTATCCTCTTTGTTTTAAAATGGCAGAAATCAAAACACTGTTGAAAAAACGTAGTTCAACTTTCAAATTCAAATTTAAAATCATTTATTCAATTAAGACTCTAAGTGACATTTATGAACATTAAATTGAAGCTACTGTTAAAAATCATAGATCGACGCAAATAGGCGCCACAGCATGTACTGGATTGTCGAGGTAAATTAGGTGAAAACACCAAAATCTACTGCCTGCTTGTGTCGATCTATAACTTCCAGTTTCCAAAATGCGTAGAGCCTTATGAGAAGAATACTGGTAAAGAAACTCATGGCCACTCTTTTTAAAAGTCAGATCTTCAGGTTCAATGGTATTAGTGTTACATAAAAGGTAAGCATGATGCAAGCTGTTGCCACCTGAATTTCATTTTATTGACATGCTCCAAAAGCTAACGTACAAACAAAAAATATCACAACTAAATCAAAAATGACCATTTATTTCAATCATTTAAATTTAATTAAAAGTAGTTCCGATATATCCAGTTTGCAGCGCTCGGACTTAGCGAAGCGATTTAAAATCCATTACTTTTAAAGATGATCAGTACCAGGTAGCATGGGGCATGTTGTGTGAACGTTTCGATAACAGATAGACCTCACCGCTGAGGCTTACATGGCTGCTCTAAATCGATTCGTGCATCAAATAACATGCATAAGTCTGTGCAATTATCAAGTGTTGCATCTGAAATAGCGCAAGAGGGAATCGAGTTTATTTTCACGCCCACATACAGCCCGCATTTTAATTCATTGACTGAAGGTGCAGTTAAATCCTGCAAGCATCATTTAAAAAGATTACTGCATCTTACCCACTTCACATTTGAGGAGATGGCTACCTGTCTCACTCACATAGAGGCGGTTCTAAACTCGCGTCCTCTCACTCCCCTTTCATCAGACCCTAACGATTTTTCGGCGTTCACTCCATCTCACTTCCTGATTGGACGACCACTTTTAGCTGTGCCACACCCACAGGTGACTGACGCAAACATCACGCGACTAGATCGATGGAGAAGAATGCTGTTCATCCGCCAGCACTTCTGGCACAGATTTCATAATGAGTACACTTCTCTGCTACAGGTGAAATCAAAGTAGTTCCATTCCAGAGGCGAAGTGAGTCCCGGGTCCTTGGTACTGATCAAGGACAAAACAATGCCACCCCTGCTCTGGTCCCTGGGTTGGGTTACGAAGGCTTATCCTGGCGTCGACGGGGTTGCGAGGGCGGCAGAACTGAAGACGAAAAGAGGCATCAACTGCATCTGCCCTCTTCCAGTTAACCTTTGAAGACATCCCTTCAACCCGGGGAATATGTCGGCGCACCACAACAAGCGGCCATTCACGGCCGGCTGCGTCGGGCCATCAGGGGACGGCCGCGCGGGGAGCATCAAACATGCCTCGCGAACTCGCGCGTCTCTTCTCTCTGCGCCACTAGGCTCTCAGACGCGTTCCGCTACGGGCAGTTCTGACAATTGTAATCGTTGAGAACACAACCTTTTAATACAGTCCATCTTTTATTTAAAGTCCCGTAAAGGCCTAATCAAGAGAAGCCCGCCATTTTCATCAAGAAAATTAATTTAAAAATGGAACAAAAGTTTCTTGCCTACAAATTTGTTGAAGTGAAAACTTGTTTAACGGCGTTGTGCACTTTTTGGGATGGGTAAAAAATGTTAAAACTCGCGCCAGGACAGGTGACCTGATCGAAAATTCGTAAGACGGAGCCGAGTTTCTTATATTTAAAAAAATATAACATTCGAAATTCAAATATTTATGAGTTGTATGTATAAATTTGGATATGTTATTACCTACTTTTTATTTTTAATCTAATTATATATATACAGATATGTGTGTGTATGTGTGTGTGTATTTATATGCAAATACATTGTGAAGTTATGTTTTCACTTCTGACGTGCAGTCCTACGACTGACTGTTTTTCTTTTTTTTTTTAATATTACTTAGAGTTTATAGATAATTATGACTTCAATCAGAATATTATGATATCTAGTTAGCATACGACAAAACTTATGTAGCACCCTACTAATATAATAATATACAGTATGTATGTAAAGTTGTTAAAGAATATAATATATCTCTAGATTATGTACATTTACATACATATATATATACAAATATAAGTAGGGTTAATTAATGAGTGTCTGTTTGCACGTTCGTTCGTCTTAACTGATGATAAATAACTATGTTACACCTAGGTAGATTATACTTTGCATCTAGAAAAAAGTAAGATATTTCAAAGACTGAGAAGAATTAAATACCCTTTTACCAAATGTCTCTTTTATAACTTAAATATATTTTGGAAGACCAAATACATTCCTCAAAGTATCAACAGTATGGAGCAGCAATGCAAAATTATCACAATTGGTCCTAACACACTTGCAGGAGATTAATCTTAATATTTAAATTACATAATTGAACATTTTGACATACTCTCAGGCCACTGGTGCGACAAATAGGTAATATTTTCAAATAAAAATGGCATTTTGGAAATAAATAGTTAATATGTAATATAACTAATTATATGTGAAGGAAAGCTGATTTCCTGCGCTTTATTGGCGAATGTTTTGCCGCTTAGTTACCTTACGTGGTGATACCACGATCTCATTACACAAAAGGTAGGTGCATATAGTTACTTAATCATCTTGAAGCTGATCATCGAGTCTGGAAGCTCGCTCCGTTCATGGTTTTCGAAGCTGAGAACGAGTTTGTCAGCTGAGTTTGTATCCCACTGGTTGACCTAAAGAAAGAATACAGTACCACAATTAACAAATCAACAAACATACATACACCATTAGAGATTTAAAACATAATTATGAAAACAGGCAAGCCAAATAAATTTGACTCTGTATGCTTACTTAAAATTCAGTAAGTAATCTATAATATAACTCTGAAGTGTTTTTGTTTGATAGTTTGTTAAACGCGCTAGCCTCTGGAACTCTCAGTCAGATTTGCATAATTCGTTTGGCATGGCGTATTTTTTGAGGAAGGTTATAAGCCACGTAACATGACGCCACGACCCTTAGGAGTGCAGCAGTGACCATAAACGCACGTGAAACGGCTAGTGACCTATAACCTGTACCTATACGGAAACCTATACGGAGTCAATTTTATTTTTTTAGCATTTTGATTGTTATAAAAATGTGTTCATTTACACTAAACTCCTTATTGTAGTACCGCTGGCCCTTAGATTCCGTCTTAGGTGGGACTGTCATGGCCTTGAAAATTTGTCGCACGGGCTCTGCGATTTTAGTGTCTTTAACGAAGATCATCAGCAGTAGGATAGAGTTGAGAGACCAGTCTGAGGAATCTTCATAGTGTTTAGGCTTCCATGTGATAGATGCTAGAAGAGATAATAAAAATCAGAAAATTAAAATTGTAATTATTAGTTCGGCTCCACAGTTTGCTAAATTGTGATTGTCACTTAAATCGTAGCAGATAGGTGACTGATAAATAATAAATCCAACCATTGTGGGATCAGTAATGTCGTTGTCGTTTTGCCTGTCTTCCTTACAAGAGATGCGTACGATACGCGTATGAGTACATTTAATACACGAATCAAAGTGTACAAAGGGTTGCCAGACGCAACGTAGTAGAGCACCCGCAATTGCGGTCGCGGTGCCTACTCATAGACATCATAAAGAACACTTCCACCGTATAAACTCGATTCTTGTTGGACACACTACGTTCAGTGGAATTTTATAACAGTTACAAACGTAAATTAATAAATACGTAAAATAAAGTGATGGCAGCGGTGGTGACGCAACGCGTCTACTTACCGAAGTGTTTTCGTATTTTTTATTTGGCGCCGACATAAAATTATTTAGATATTTAACTTAGATTATATATACAGGTTCAGATTCCTAGATCCCCAAAACTGAAGCCGAAAAAATACACGAATATTAGCATACTCGCACGATTCACTCGTTACACGCGAGACAACGTTCTCCGCTGAAGTAACTCCGGAGCCGATGTTTATAATTTTCAAAAATGCCTGGTTGTGCTGCCAAATCGTGTAAAAATTAGTATAATTTTAAAACAAATAAATTAATTATAAAATATTTTAAAAAAAAAAGGTTATATTTGAATCAAACTCACCAATTTATAACATTACACAACAGCACAATTTTTATGATACTGGCGACCCTCCCTCGCTTTACTCCGGATACTGTTGTGTATAGATAAAAGCTTGTCACGAAATTTCCTTTCCTTTCCTTCCAAGAAGAAATTCTGGATTTTTCTGGCATCCCAACTCTTCTTCAAAGTTTTTCTGTTGAGCTTCTTGATTCAAAACTTAAAAGGCATGAATTTGACCATTAATAAAAGTATTCTCTACTTGTCGGTCACGCTCTCTAAAAGCCTCCAAACGTGTATTAATAAGACGAAGTTGAGATACTCTTGCCAGAAAAGCTTCTCTAGGTGTATCGTGGTCGACTATTAATTCGCTCTCATTTCAATACGGAACATACTGAAGAAGCAATATAGTTATAGGTTTCTGGATCACTCGCAGACACAAAATATGGCACGCGTACGACGGCAGGAACATTCCTAATTACCATTTTACTACTATCATTTAGTGTAATTAGTCGCTGTCGATACATTTCTTGGAATCTTGGTTTGATTTTACATAATGAGGTTCGAATAGAATTGCAAATTCTATAAGGCACATATTATTAAAATCATGATTGGGATGATCAGTGGGCCGTTTATCGTAACGTTTGAATATATTGCTACAGTATCCGGTAGTCGATCCATTTGAATCAAATTTAAAGACCCTGTAACTCTGTTCAGGTTTTCTTGTATTTAAAAATGTGTTTATTTTAACTGTCTCTAAAATTAAAATGACAGGGTCTAATAGCACATTCACGTGCAGAAACTTGCCTTTCTTTTAAAATGCGCATACAAACCTTAAACAATTTACGTGATATTTCTGTTTCTTCGCCTTGTATTTTGCGTGTAGCTTGTGCTACACTATTATCAAGTTCAGTAGGCTCAGATTTCAAGACATATTTGGCTATGTAAAATGCTGTCACTTCATTAGTTCCGCATGGCTGAATATCCATATTGGCACGCCAGACTTTTAGAAGTGTTGAGTTATAATTATTCACCCATACAGCTTCTGGATTTCACTTCAGTATACAAATTCTGCCTCCTTTGCGAATAAACTCTTCTGATGAATGAGAAACAATATGAGTTTCAGTACATTCTTTTTTTGGAAAACCAAACCTGCATGTTGATGATTCAGTATTGTTTTTGTAGTAAGAATGTGTATGTTTGTGTAATTGATTTCTTTCAACCAAATCATACAATTCAGATGTTTCTGGTGGTAGGTCACAACTACATACTTGGTTAAGCTGGTGTAGCCCCTCTTCAGTATAAAAAAATGTGTGACTTTCCACCCAAACCACCATTTTCTTTTTGACAAGCGTCATTATTTCAAATCATTGATTGTAATGAAAACCCTAAGAGCAATGAAAACCCCACATCGTCCGCGTCTTTCACCATAGATTTATCAAAGAGATTGTAACACGATTTATGTATGCAAAAACAGATAATAGCTGAAATATTTTGTTTTTATTTTAAATTTTTTGATAAAGTATTTGTAACTATAAAACCTGGTTTGCCT
Organism: Euplagia quadripunctaria; assembly: GCA_963859945.1. NCBI lineage: Eukaryota > Metazoa > Arthropoda > Insecta > Lepidoptera > Erebidae > Euplagia > Euplagia quadripunctaria. The sequence goes on from OY982573.1 coordinate 69,088, forward strand.
ATTAGTTAATCGTCGTTTTAATTTATAATTTGGATATCAATGTGTATTTATGTAAACAGTTTAGTCTCTCAGAATATAATTATTTCATAGCGTGATGTCCGTATATATATCATTTGGTCTTGGCAGAATACCAGTGCTTCTTTGCTAATCGTGTGAAGATGCTACTTCTTTTCATTGTGTATTTTACTGTGCACCTGATCACGCCTTTTGCCAAGTCGTTGGCGTTTCGCAGTATCGTTTTTGGTGGCAAGTTTTTCTTGCTCATTTCACTTTTCTCTTTATTTGAGTTGATGTTTCTTTATTTTCATATTATTCACACGTGTACCGAAGAAATATCTGTCGACCCTCCCAGAGCTTCGATTAGAAGGGTAAGATACAACAAAGTTCAAGTAAAATACAACAGGTTTCGCCCCCGTGCCCTGCGGTGGTACGTTCACGACATCATCACCCTGATGCCACTCAGTCCTCGGCCTGACCTTGACTTGAATGTTTGGAGGTAGGCGCCAATTAATTTAGCTTAAAACTTACTTGTACCTTACGAAACACAGTTCCGGGTTTAATTTTGGAGTTTTCGCTCTTCTAGACAGGTAGAATACCAATTCTAATGACGCCGATTTTGCCAAACTACACAAGTAATTATATAAAGCTAATCATTGTGCTTAATTCAATAACAATATTTCAAATTTGTTTTTACAAACTAAGATTTGTTTTAGTATAATAATAATAAATGATTGTCACAAAAGTTTTGATGTACATAGTGATTTTCAGTACTTGAAGCCTCCTTTTAAGCAAATGGTATGCCTGTATCAGGAGACTTCTCTACTTGCTCTTCCATATCGCACTTATTTAGATTAATAAGTTAGTTACGGCTAATTATGTACTATTTTATATTTCATGATAAGTATGTTCCTATACCTAACGTTTCTATTTAACATATACAATGTCATTATCACAGTACTAAATAAATAATTCAAGAACTAATATTAACAACAATTCACTAAATAATAAATCATTAAAAAAATAAGGAAAGAAAAAAATAACAGAAGGATAATTTTTTTATGTGTACCTGTTTTTATATTATTTGTGTGTGTGTGTGTGGGTGTGGGTGTGGAGGTGTGTGGATGGGTGTGTTTATGTGTGTCTAAACTTATGATGTTAATGGATATGTTGCAGTTGCAACAGTGCTTTCGTTTCCTATGTTAAGCATGTTATCCACTCAGTTACTCTAGTTTTACATTCATAATATTCGTTTGAATATATAGAAATTTCTTTATTTATTTTATTACATAGATGTCAACGTTTATCATATTGTGCATATTGAAGCAAACGCAGTTCGGACTACAGGAAATTTGGCAATGATGTCTTTTTTACACGCTTTATATTAGCTTCACTTGTATGTATGTTTGTTTGTATGTTTGTAACCGACTCCTTTGGGACGATTTGGACGATTTTGACCCACTTTAAACGGCCAGATTTCATTCAAATTTTGCACACCTGTCAAAGACCGATGACAATGCAATAATTCGATTATTTTATTTTTTAATTTTTTATGTGAATTTTTAAATAGAAGCGTGTTTTTTAGTTTTTTAAACTATAATTATTTCTGTTGAAGGCATGAGGCAGACATAAAGATGTCTACCTCATAGGTTATAGACTTATGTTTTTTAGTACAGTTAGAGTAACGAGCTTTCTTTCAGAGAGTAAATTACTTGTGTATGTAGAATATCTATTATTCTTAAAATACATAATTATAATAAAAATAATAATAAGATAGTTCGTATATATATATATCGTATTCGTATATATATTGTGAAGTGATTGCACTGACATACGCCAGTGCATTCACTTCATAATCAATCAATCAATCAAATAATAATATGATAATTAGAACTTTTGTTATTATTTCAAACGCTACACATCCAATTTTGACGCCCCTTTTGACCCCATATTTTAATGATAAAAACAATTGTTTCATTTTAAATATGACTAGGGTACCGATATTTATAACTATTCTAAATTTTATATGATAGCACGAGGTCCATCACAAACATGGCCCATTTTTACGCTATCAAAAACTTTTTAAACCCATTTATTATTCCTAATAAAATTTAAACATATAACATACACGTCAAATACTTAGGGATAATCATCGAACAGTTTGTCAGATGGGACCAACACATAAATGTACTTTCCTCCAAAATAAGAAAACTCATTTTTGTGTTTAAAACCTTGTCCACGTAGCCGATATACAACATCTCTTAATGGTATATGCCGCCCCCTATGCGCATCACTTCTGACCTACTGCAACGTGGCATGGGGCGGAGCAGCAAAATGTCACCTAATAAAATTGGAAAGGTCCCAGTGAGCAGTTCTTAAAGTTATGACCAGAAAACCATTCCGTTGTACGACAACCCGACTATACAAGGACGTCCCCGTTCTTACTGTAAGACAACTATAAATATATTACAAGCCGTCCTAAAGACACACTTTACACTAAAATACGACCCATCACTGCAAACGAAAAAGAAGATACGACCGAAGTCTACACAATCCTACGTTGTAGAACAGCCCTGGCAAAGCGACACTCCTATTTCCTGTACAGCCACTTATATAATAAAGTAAATAGAGTACTTAGTGAAACACACGTATGTTGGTTTAATACTGATTTATTTTTGATATACCCTCATATTTTTGCCGAGCATATTTTACATATTTGCACGTAATTAGATGTCACATTTATAGATTAAATTTAGAGATTAAGTAAAACAATTATACACACGCATCACATTAGTATATAAGCCTAGTATGTATCTAAATTAAATCAGACTAAATATCATCTCGAATCTCATTCCACTCCTTGCCAAACACCTGGCTAATTTGTGATCCAACAAGAAAATAACCAACATGACTCAGTCACCTTGAAAATCGAGCAGCAGTCAACAAGAAATATTGGAAGTAGCAGCTGGCCTCGCCATTTTATCCCGCATTCCGGAGTTTTGGAGGGACCGACCTAGATTATGGTTTACGCAACTAGAAGCTATCAAAGGAATAAATACTATAGGTTAGTGATCTCATTACCTCCCCGCCATCCACTGAAAAGTTTAAGACCATCAAGGAACGCTTAATCGATTGCTATGAGAAATCAGAATAGCTGTAAACAAAAATGTAAACAAAGCAGACGACAATGACATGCATATTAGCACTGTTGGCAAAAATACAATTGGAACTAAACGCAATTCAGCGCGATCGCAGTGACTATCGACGCAGCACTCAAAATTATTATAATCGTCAACATTCCCCATCGAGGTCAAGTTCAAGAGCAAGCAGTCGGAGAAGCCTTTGTTTCTACCACGATTGGAAACAGGAATTTAACTCAAGGGACCAGGGAAACTAATTAAAGCACAGACTACGGCGGATCTCTGTGCTATTCACCCGTCCAACCGCCTCATTATTACCGACCGAAAAAGTGGTATGAGATTTTTAATTAACCGAGGAGCAAACATTTCAGTTATTGGCAAACCACAGAGACATTCATTTATACAAGATGAACAATACACACTTTATGCCGCTAATGGTACAAAAATCAAGACATATGGTGAAAAAACACTTACTTTAAACATCCTAATATCAGGAGGGAGCGCGGTTACTTATTAGTATTACCTAATTTACTATAATTACTGTACTATCTTTATCACTCAATACCTGATGTACATACCTACATTAGTTTACTAACATTGTAATAGATATAATTAATTGTGTTTTCTTTGAAGGAAGAAGGGGTAGTATATATGACGGTGTGTCTAGTTTTATGTTATGTTTGCCAGTGTTTGGCAAGGAGTGTAATGAGACTCGAGATGATATTCAGTCTGATTTATTTTAGATGATACGGGGATGTTTTACATGGAACTTCGTCATCGCCGATGTGATGCAAACAATTATTGGAGTAGATTTTTTAGAGCATTATAAGTTATTAGTCGACATAGCTGGTCGGAAGCTTATTTATTTATTTAAAAACTTCCTGTAGTTTACAATGCACGAGGCTGGCTTAATGTCACATGGCATTATCTACCAGTTAACCTCTGGGTGATTTAGAGAGGGACATGGCACGTGGATAAGAACGAAATTTCTCAAAGAAAGTTATAATTTACATACAAATACAATTGATCATACATAATACAGATAAATATATATACAAATAAATACTATATATAGATACAAAATATACCTATAGTTATGAGGATAAGATGATATTTCTGCCAACTGTTTCCTGTAAAATTTACGGACCTTTGCTTTAAACGTGTCTCTGTTGGTGGACATCCTAATCTCAGGAGGGAGCGCATTCCTAAGGCTCCGACGCTGACGTATAGGTAACCATGACAGTTGGGAACAATAAGTAGACACATGATCGTACTTACGAAAATTGAAAATGAACCGAATGCAATTATTGAGAAGTCGGTCAAGTTTATTGAGTAGATCTGCATTCAGGTCGAGATAGCATACATCACCGTAATCGAGGATAGGGAAGATCAAGGGCTGTACAAGTTTAGTTACTTATTGACAGGGTAAATGAGCTGACGACGCCTGAAACCCTGATCAAATCGACGCAACAAACAATTCGTACTATTGACGTTGGTGTTGGAATGAATCCACGCATTACTCAACTATAAAAAAATACTAGGATATTACGAACCCATATCGTTAAATGTGACTTTCTCAAGAGCGAAATAGATTTTTTAGGTTATCAGATAACGAGCCAAGGAATACGCCCAACTGAGGAAAAATACAAGGCAATTATGAAATTTCCTACTCTAACTCTACTCTAAAAAGAACAATGATTCTCCTATTCCTTGGTCAACAGAGGCCGAAAAAGCTTTTCATAAATGCAAGGAAAATATTATGAACCCAGTATTGATATTGCAATATTCAACACATAAGCGGACGTCATAATATTGTGGCAGACGCACTTTCACGCATCGAACAGATTCATATGCCATCACCGATTAATTGTGCTGATTTAGCAAGATGCCAACTTCAGAAATTAACTACAACAATCCGATCACGTACATCACGAAGTCAGGACGGACAGTTAAGCCGGTAGTACGGTTCTACATTCGCTGACGCAAGTAATTTGGCCATTTAAATACTCACTGTGTTTTAACAAATAACCTAGGCATCACACAACAAGTACATCGACCACAGACAGCGTCACACACAACAACTTCAGCATTTTTCTTTTTTTCTCTGCGTCAGCAAGGTTACAGTTGCTAGATACACATCATGTTATTATATATTACTTATTAATTAAAAATATTTGAGAATATATTTATATTTTAAGATAGGAATTGTTATAACATTTTTTTTAAGGATTTTTTTTAGGTGGGAGTATATGTGCCGAGCACATTGTACATAATTGCACGTAATTAGATAAGTCACATTTATAGATTAACTATGGAGATTAAGTAAAACAATTATACACACGCATCACATGTATCTAAAATAAATCAGACTGAATATCATCTCGAGTCTCATTACACTCCTTGCCAAACACTGGCAAACATAACATAAAACTAGACACACCGTCATACATACTACACCTTCTTCCTTCAAAGAAAACAAAATTAATTATATCTATTACAATGTTAGTAAACTAATGTAGGTATGTACATCAGGTATTGAGTGAAAAAGATAGTACAGTAATTATAGTAAATTAGGTAATACTAATAAGTAACCGCGCTCCCTCCTGAGGTTAGGATGTTTAAAGTAAGTGTTTTTTCACCATTTGTCTTGATTTTTGTACCATTAGCGGCATAAAGTGTGTATTGTTCATCTTATATAAATGAATATCTCTATGGTTTGCCAATAACTGAAATGTTTGCTCCTCGGTCAATTAAAAATCTCATACCACTTTTTCGGTCGGTAATAATGAGGCGGTTGGACGGGTGAATAGCACAGAGATCCGCCGTAGTCTGTGCTTTAATTAGTTTCCCTGGTCCCTTGAGTTAAATTCCTGTTTCCAATCGTGGTAGAAACAAAGGCTTCTCCGACTGCTTGCTCTTGAACTTGACCTCGATGGGGAATGTTGACGATTATAATAATTTTGAGTGCTGCGTCGATAGTCACTGCGATCGCGCTGAATTGCGTTTAGTTCCAATTGTATTTTTGCCAACAGTGCTAATATGCATGTCATTGTCGTCTGCTTTGTTTACATTTTTGTTTACAGCTGTTCTGATTTCTCATAGCAATCGATTAAGCGATCCTTGATGGTCTTAAACTTTTCAGTGGATGGCGGGGAGGTAATGAGATCACTAACCTATAGTATTTCTTCCTTTGATAGCTTTTAGTTGCGTAAACCATAATCTAGGTCGGTCCCTCCAAAACTCCGGAATGCGGGATAAAATGGCGAGGCCAGCTGCTACTTCCAATATTTCTTGTTGACTGCTGCTCGATTTTCAAGGTGACTGAGTCATGTTGGTTATTTTCTTGTTGGATCACAAATTAGCCAGGTGTTTGGCAAGGAGTGGAATGAGATTCGAGATGATATTTAGTCTGATTTAATTTAGATACATACTAGGCTTATATACTAATGTGATGCGTGTGTATAATTGTTTTACTTAATCTCTAAATTTAATCTATAAATGTGACTTATCTAATTACGTGCAAATATGTAAAAATCTCCCATAATTTTTATTTTGTTTATTTGACTTACTTTTTTAGGCACGTTGGGCACTTTTGGTATCTGGAAAAAGCACAGAACTCGCGTGACAGTCACGCTCAGATACATATATACCGATGTGTTTGTGTGTATCTGCATAATAATTATATGTATACTATATGTGTAAGTTATGTTTTTACTCCTGACGTGCAGTCTTATAAATCGATGAACGCCGGCTGCACGCGTGAAAAATTGTCACGTTTCGCCTGAGCCGAGCGTGCATGCGAGAGCGCGGAACAAGCGATAGAGAGGCACGATCGGCCTAAGCGTTCGTTTATTGATATTGATTTGATTCGTGATTATATTTAAACAAATTATTTAAATTAAATTTGCAAAAACTATAAATAATATTTGTAAATTAAAAAATAATGTTTTTAACCAGTTTGAAAAAGAAATTGTGTTGTTTTATGACGTTATCACTTAAAATTATCGTCCGTAAACCGACTTTACAGACAACCAATATTTTTGAAGTGAAAACTTTTTTAGCGGCGTTGTGCACTTTTTGGGATGGGTAAAAAATATTAAACTCGCGTCAGGACACGTGACCTAACCGAAAATTCGTAAGACGGAGCCAAGTTTCTTATATTTAAAAAAATATTACATTCGAAATTCAAACATTTATGAGCGGCCAGGAGCGCAAAACTTCCAGTGTACCCACCCTATGTATACATTTAGATATGTTATTACCTACTTTTTATTTTTAACCTAATTATATATATACAGATGTGTGTGTATGTACATGCAAATACATTGTGAAGTTATGTTTTCTCTTCTGACGTGCAGTCCTAAGACTGACTGTTTTTTTTAAAGAGTACTATTAACATTATATTATTATAGTATGGCTGTACGCCAAGTATATTTCCGAAAGAAGCAAGAAGTACTTAACTTTTAAAGAAGGACAGTAATATTTAATTAATAGTAGTAGTAGATGCTTTTATTATTGGCGCTAACCTTTAAATTTTTAATTTATATATAAGATCGTGCCTTACGTTTGAGTAACTTTCCAATTTTGTCAATTTAAGAGTTAAGTAGGTATGTACGATACCTATTTAACGCTGTTGTGTGTGGTTAAATAAAACTGACTCCAAATTTTGAATGTATTGTAGAATGTTGAACGAATGAATGTAAAAGAGCTCTTTATTACAGCTTCACTGCCTTTATATAAACTCACAAAATGTTCTATGGATTGTCATAACCAATTAGATGTATACACTTAGACGCTTAAAATAATATAACCAATACGCACACGCTAATTGCTTCGACCAATAACAAGATAGTGAAGTGCGTGAAGTGTCTGCAAGTTTTCGCGGCAACTAAAGGCGCTCTGATCCTTCGCCCAATCAGAAAGCATTTCGGTCGTTTCGACAAATCAGAAAGCGTTGTAGTATTCGCAAAGCGTTCGCTTGGTGTCGCTGTTGTCGCTGCATTGACTCCCGCGCTTTCCACGGCCAATCAGAAAGCAGTTCATCTCGCGCGGTTTATTACTAACCGTTAGTTTGAAACAAAGGCATTCGGCGATGCTATTGTGTCGCCGCCCTTTCTTTGTTCTTTGATCCTGTGGGTTCTGAGAACTGTGAATGGTAGCCACACCACCTACTTAACTCTTAAATTGAAAAAATTGGAAAGTTACTCAAACGTAAGGCACGAGCTTATATATAAATTTAAAAATTTAATGAATAATATATTGGTACCGTGGGTATTTTTCTTTGCTACAAAAGTTTACTACAGTACTTGAAACTTTGCAGACACCATTCCAAATTATGTCACGAGTATTCGCACGTAAATATTTATTTGTGCGTAAAGTACTAGAAGTCCTACGTCAGTACGTCGTGGAGCGACGAATAGGATGAGGGTTTCAAGTACACCTTCATGCGAGTTGACTTAGATACCTTACTACAGTACGTCACCGTCGGAGACGTATCGGAGTAGCATTAACGTGTGTTTATCATCTGGAAATACTAATTCAGTTCGTCTCAGCTCGCGGGGATGTAGTGAAGTAGGATTTCTATATAAGAGAACTGATATACACGCTATGTAAAATGGCCGACATGGTTTGATATCTATAAGAATACAAATTGGTAGATGCGATGAAGAAAATCGTGTCCAAAATCTTCATTTTATTCATACCTTTAAGATCAACCGGAACATGGTCTTCTTCAAGGAACTTTCTTTTGTGATATTCTACTATACGATTGGACTCCTTACTAGCAGCACTCGTCGCGGCCAACACCGCCACCAACAGAAGCACTGCTTTCTGACAGAAATAAAAGTCACTTGAATTTTTAATTTAACATATTTATACACAAAGACAACCAGATTGCAAATAATATATAATAATTATTGAATGTGGTGCTGCGTGAAGTAAAGTTTTCATAGCTCTTAAATGCAACTGCAAATTTATAGTTTTGCATTTTGAAGACCGAGAGCATTTTTGATGTGATAACGTCTTATAAATCGATGAACGCCGGCTGCACGCACGAAAAATTGTCACGAGCCGAGCGTGCTAGCGAGAGCGCGGAACAAGCGATAGAGAGGCACGATCGGCCTAAGCGTTCGTTTATTGACATTGATTTGATTTCAGTTTATTTTTATAACTAATAGCTCGTGACTATATTTATTTAAATTAAATTTGCAAAAACTGTAAATAATATTTGAAAATTAAAAATTAATGTTTTTAACCAGAGTTTTAAAAATATTGTGTTTTCTTATGACGTTATCACGTAAAATTATCGTTCGTAAACCGACTTTACAGACAACCAATATTTCATTTTTAAATATTTGCTTTATTATTTTATTTACTTTTAAACATTTTTATATTTGAACAGATTTATAATAGCCAGAATGGCGCGATAGCGCAAGTGCTACCACCAGTGATGTTGTAAACTTTCAGAAGCTTCTAGAACAGCTAGATGACCCGCCTCTTTGTTAATGTACCGTGAAGCTCTTACTAGCACAAATACAACGCTATCAAACTAGTGCTCACCGAAGTAATACATTAAAAAAGCGATTTCAATGAAATAAACAAAAGACGTAACGCCTCCCTAGAGTAAAGCTAAATGTAAAATGTGTGTGCGTTCTATAAGAATAAGAATGTTTATATGCATGAAACATGGTTAAGTTGTTTAGACAAATATGTGGGTACAATACACGAGGTTTCACCTCATGTTTATACTCAATCTAATCAGCAAACAAATTACAAATACTACACGTCATGTTTTATGTAAAGCACTGAGGGTTTCTGAACCGGAAAGTACCATGAGTATGTTTTATTGCCTTAATTACCGGTTTCGCGATGTTTTGTGTTCACACAAAAACTATTGCATAAATTTAAGTTATACTACGGTAATACAGTAATGTATCTTCATACAGTCAAAGTTCAAACAGTCGCGATTGCTCCGCAGTGACGAACAAACGGTGTGATCGTTTTTTAAACAGTAAGCGTGCGATTTGCGTATTTCATTGAAATAAATACAAATACTTAAGTATTTAATACGGCAATTAGAAATTATAGAGTAAATTGTGCTGTTTTTGGTTGCTTGAATTCTTCAAAAACGCACCCAGAGATAACAATTTTTAAATTACCTGGAAACTCCGAAAGGTAAGACTATAAAATATTTTTTATGTACCTACTAGTACGTAATTTGTTTCCTTTTTAATAGGTAGGTATTTCGCTTTTTCCACCGAGTAAAATACCTGGATTAATACATAAAAAAGTAGATAGGGTGACAAAAGTGACACACGAGTGACTTACCCACGCTCGCGTTAAAAAAACTAGTAGGTAGTTCCTAGGCTAAGCTATCTATTTACCTATGTATTTAGCTACATACATATATTATTGAATTAGACGAAATATCATTATGAAATGATAATGAAAGTAAAAAATGGTAGGTACCTACCTAGCAAGATTTGGACGGAGGATTTGGAGGACGGGAATAAGAGAGAGGGAAGGGTTAGGGCTTCCGGTAACCTTACTCGCGCGGCGAAATGCAATGCAAGCCGGTTTTCTGTGAGGCCGACTCGACCCGGCTCGACCCTCCCACGTTTTAATTTACTTATTTTTAATTTACTTTATAAATAAGATTTTGTAGTAGCTAGTTAGAAGTTTTGATTGCTTTAGGTGGTGCACACGCGATGATATGGTTTGATATTAAGTAACGTTTGCAGCGGTTCAACATCGGATGGGTGACCAAAAAAATGTTTTTTGATTTACTCTGTGCTGTAGGTAATGGGGTCGTTAATTTTACGGACGGTTACTCGTCAGCTGTTTCTTGCATTTAGATTGAGTAGGTAGGTGTTGTAATTATATCAAAGAAAGGGCCGAGTCACAATACTGTTTATACTTATTTATACTGTGGTTATACACCAGTTTGGTTTACGTGCTATTTCTCCAAATTCTAATAACATCAATATATTCATCATCTTCCTGCCCATTTTCCAATTTTATATGGGGTCGGGGTAGTTTCTTATATGGCCAGCCGTTTGCCTGACGCCAACCTTCTTGGGAATGTAATCGTTTTCATAAGGGACAAAAAAGAAGATGATTGGAGTAAAGAAAACCGATGAGCTAGGGAGCTAGGGTAAGGGATACCGCAAGTCTCGGATGGGGAAGCGGGACAGACTGCAGTAGCTCGAAGGGGCTTCGATCGCGTACCCGTATGTTCGTCCTGTGATTGCAGAGGCCACTAGGACAGGGACATCAACGGGCCACCAATTCTTGTATATGTGCGTGACGTCCTGGCGTCACAGTACTACTATACAATTTATTTAGATATACCGTCACACCTTTCCCCTTTATTCAAATACAGATTAACAACATTATTATAACCTATGATATCTTGGTATTAAGATTACAATTAGTTTAACTTTTTCGTATTTTACTTATACCAATAAATACAATAGGTCGGTATACAAACAACAAAATCATGTTATTAAGTATTGAATTATCAATCAATTTATGAAATCTAAATCATTGCAATCAAAATGGGATGGGTGATATAAAATAACCGTTTAGAAGTAATAGTAAGCAAAATGTAAATATCTCGAGTTCTTTGTTACTTGAATTAACCTTCTGGAATGAATGTTAATTGATAGATTTTCTGGAGGAGTTTTAATTTAATTTTCTCTAGTTTCGTTTATTTTTATTATTATCCTGTGATACTATAAATCATGAGTTACTGCTGATAAAATTAGATCACTACGGAATTAGAGGTAAGGCAAAAAAACTTTTGACATCATATTTACAGAATCGAAAAATGTACGTGGAAATCCAAGCAATGACAAATGGTAAATACAGTACTCATAGTGGGGGTAAGTGTGAAGAACCCTTTAGATCTAAATTGGCACAAATTAGAACTGGTGTCCCGCAAGGCTCCATTCTGGGTCCTATCCTAACCTTTGTTAATGATACAATCAGTTATGTAACACAAATATCAGCAGCAGATACACAATTGGTTATGCTCGCCGATGATACAAATGCGATCTTATCTGCAGACACACTTGACACGCACAAACTGAAAGTGAATGAGGCTCTGAATATGTTTTCTACGTGGTTCTCAGCAAATAGTCTTAAACTAAACCGTAACAAGACCAATATTATATTATTTAAAACTAATGCTAAAAATAATTGCACACTAGATTGTGACGTGGGGGATAAAGAAGTAGCTACTGTAGATGCCGTAAAATTTTTGGGGGTATATATTGATGAACTTTTGAATTGGAAACATGAACTTGCTCACTTAGAAAAGACTGTAAGCTCAGCTTGCTATGTTCTGAGAAGTCTTCGAAACGTAGTCAACATAGAACATCTAAAAATGGTGTATTATGCATTAATAGAGTCAAGCCTCAGGTATACTATCCTTTCGTGGGGCGGAAGCTATGATTATAACATTCAGCGAGCTTTTATTTTACAAAAACGGGCCGTAAGAACCATTGTACGTATAAGACAAGACGTGTCGTGTAAGAGATATTTCCAAGAATTAGGCATATTGACAGTTCCTGGGTTGTACATCTTAGTATTGTTAACAAATTTTTCTAAACATATTCGTGAATACGAATCGGAAGATGAAAGAAAGAAAAGAGAGAGTACGTGCAGGAAAGATTTGCAGGGCCAATTCGTACCTAAACTTAAAATAGTTAAACACAGTACAGCTTATAATTCTATAAGAATGTTTAACAAACTACCCATAGATTTAAAGGGTCTAATTTATAGCAGCAAATTCGAACCCAAATTAAAAGCGTTTCTCTTGAAAGGGTCCTACTATTCTGTCGAAGATTTGTGATCTCTTTTTTTATCTGGACATTGTTTAAAATTATTGTTAATTTTGTTAAAATGTATGTTTTTTTAGATATTGTTTAATTAATTCAAACACAATGTAACAGTTGTTCTTGAATAAATATACTGAAAACTGAATACTGTTCTTTATCTGCGTTACTATATTAGTAATAAAAGCTTACTTTCTCTTACCATACTTCTCTTCATACACCTGTTGCCGACTCTTATGTCAATTGTCTCCGCTTTCCTTTTTTAATAGACTTCAAAAAAGGAGGAGGTTCTCAATTCGACTGTGTTTTTTTTTTATGTTTGTTACCTCAGAACTTTCGACTGGGTAAACCGATTTTGATGATTCTTTTTTTTATTTGAAAACTGGTGCTTCCCGTGTGGTCCCGTTGGTCCAGTTCTGACAATGGCATTTATGAGAAACCATATATAAATCTTTTATGGAATAGTTTTTTTTGTTGAAGTCGGTTTTTTTTTGAAAGAATTATTCCTATTCTCATATCGTTCTCCTTTTTCTTCATTATTTTATATTTATCTTTGACTTCTAAACTAAACTAGCTTTCAATATTATTTGTAAGAGAAGGTATTTTGTACTTAAATTGTGTACCGAAATATACATTTTTCGTATATATATACATAATAAGTTCTTTCGAATTTGACTCACTTGGCTCACTGTAAAATATATCTTTATACCTAATTAACACAAAAAAATATTTAACTTTAAATATTATAAGGCACACTACCTGTAGCGATTTGGATATTTTTTTAGAAATTTGCAATTGCTCTTGGTAAGCACCATTGGATGAAATGGGACCGATGATGTGGACCACAGATGACCACCGAAATAACTCGGTGATAATTATGTCACTCGTTACAATTCCATTAATTTAATTTATATTATATAAATATAATATATATTTATTATGCTAAGCAATTTACATCCGTTACAACGCACATGGTACAGTGGAGCCAATGGTAAAGTAACCAGTAAAGTACCAGGAGAACTCCTCAACAATTACGTCCCTGCATCGGGAAAAGCAGTATATTGTAAAAGCTGATGAGTAGTTGTCATAAGGCCATTGTAATTAATTGTGTAGATAGCTTATAACAATTTATAATGATTAAGGTGCAACGAGGTCAGTTATACTTTTAATATGTTTTAATTGTTTCAAAATAAGTTAAAGTTTTCGTTGTCTTACTACTAGGTAGTAGGTTAGTGGACCTAGAAATTTCAATTTTGTGATGGTAACTCACGGCGCTTCATTGGCATTGGGGGGATTGGGCACGGATACCTAGATGCCCCTTTCAACTTTTTACGAGTCTAACCATCAACGTCTAGTTTGGGCCACCATAATTAGTGCGTTAACCCCAGGATGCCCTTGTACTGCTTCTAATACTTGATGACGTAGTTTACGTGATATCATTATTTTGCAGTTTCTCAGCAAAAGACCTTGAATGTCCAGAGCTGTTACAAACAGTAAGTGTATATTGGGCCTCAATTTTTTAGTGGCCCGGCCTCTTTAACTTGTTTTAACTTCTGCATTATTTATTTAACTTTAATGCACAGAGTCAACCCTCGGGCGATGCGGAGACAACAGTAAGGGCGTTAAAGAACCTCCTTTTAAAAATATTATAGTATACCTAAATATTCAATTTGCATTCTCTATTAAGATGGAAACTAAATATAATAGTAAGAATATAACATAGCGTGATATGCATATACATATATAGGTACGTATCTTTCAAGAAATCATCAAACTCAATCAGAGTTTTAGTTCTTTTATGGAAATAACAATATCCCTGCTCAAGAGATCGCGTGTGCCATCTTTAAAAGAAGAAAAGTGTAAGAAGTCTTTAATTACACTTAATCTCCTACTCTGATATCTGTGTTAAATCACCGAGTGGTAGTTGTTGCTACCATTGACAGTTTACGTTAGCCATTTGGTTCCTGATGTACTTGTACTCTAAATTCTCTTAAACTGTTCCAGGCCTTGTGACTTAAAATGTTGCATTTGCTACCTTAGTTTATTACTTTTACATTTTAGAATATACCCGTTTATTATGTGTATATTTATTTATTATTTTGAGGGTGTTTGTTATTGGGTTTAAGTTGCTTTTCTTGATAGCCTGGGTTCTGCATTGATTCCTGAAATTGGTAGTATTCGGACAAATCCACATACATTAAACACAATTAACACAACACTACTTAAAGACTGGCCAGCATTACTAACCTCAGTATGATTTATGAAACAACATCGCAAACATTATACCACGTATGCAATATAGCTTGTAATAAATAATATTACAATAATGCTTAGTCTAATAATTTGTAGAGTCAGAGTCTTTAGAACTATTTTCTACAATTTGATCAACAAGATTGTCTTTTTGCTTTGGAACTTCTCACCTGCTTATGAACCTAACGAATGCCTTTCATAGATTTTACTTTCATTTGGCGAGAAAGAGTTATCAAGTTTTTAATAGCCTATTTGCATACGTCACTATATCTTCTGGCCTTCATTTGGTATAGCTTAAACGACATAATAAAAGTGAAAGTTATTGGTCTGCTTGTTAAGCCCTCACGCCTCATCCACCAAACCGATCATGAAACCTTACACCGGGTACAGAAAAGGACAGAGCGTCCCCTCATCCAAAAAGTACCGTTTCGAGGGATATTTTATCCCTATCTTTAATTTTAACGTTAATTGTTATAGATTTCTTATTGAAGGGATCAATCAATCAGCCTATTTCAGTCCACTGCTGGACATAGGCCTCACCTAATGTGTGCCATAGCAGCAGAGGTCCTCCGCCTCCCATATCCAGTCAGTCCATTTTTTTTTGCTCCAACGGAAATTGGTCCTTCGGTAGAAGTGATCAGCACATTGCTACTTTAGCATGCTTATTCTGCGAGCTGTTGTTATTTAAAAATAAATTTTAAATATATATTGTGGCCCCTTTTCTTTCAGAATTCGTTATCAAATAACAATTTCTAGTCCTTATTTCCACTTATCAGGCAAGCAGGTTCGCCTTTGCAATCAAACCTTTCGAGAGGCGGTATTAGAGACATTTTGGGGTGGGCTGCGACAACCGCTTTCATTAGTACCACTGACATTGTCAGTTTACTATTATTGTCAATTCATTAGAGTCAAAATTGAAAATGGGCGTCCCGCAGGGATCAACACTGAGCCCGTTTCTCTTTCTCGTCTATATTAATGATCTTCCCCATTTACTAGATAGTAAACCAAAAATAGTATTATTTGCTGATGGCATCAATAATTTTTAAAGTAGATAGACGAGCCAACATCTTTAACGATGTAAATAATATTATTTATCGAGTACATGATTGGTTTACTGCCAACAATTTAGTGCTAAATGGGAATAAAACGAAATGTATAAGATTCTCTTTGCCTAACGTTAAATATAGTGAATGTGACATCTTATTAAATAAGCAAAAATTAGATTTTGTAAATGAAACTGTTTTCTTAAGGATATCGCTAAATTACAATGGGGCCCTCACTTAAAATCTCTTTCGAAGCGGCTAAGTTCTGCAGCATATGCTGTAAGGAAAGTCCGCTAATTCAGAGACAGATACTGCGCGACTAGTATACTTTAGTTATTTGCACAGTGTCATGTCTTTCGGTATATTATTATGGGGGCATTCTGTAGATATGGAATCGATATTCATTCTGCAAAAAAGAGCTATCAGAGCCATTTATAATCTACGTAGTCGCAAATCCCTTAAGGATCTATTTAAAGAAATTAATATCCTGAAGGTGCCTTGTCAATATATTTATGAAAACATCATGTATGTTAGAAAAAATCTTCATTTCTTTACAAAATGGCGTGAACCACATAATTATGTTACTAGAGATGGACACAAACTAGTTCAACCAAAATTTAGGTTAGCAAAAGTGCAAACATCTTTTATGGGGTACTGCGTTAAATTCTATAATAAAATAATGATTAAACGAACTTACCTGTACGTGAAGTTCTATCATAATTATACGAAGTGCTTCGTTCTCGAGATTAGTAACTGCAATTAATGTCTTATTAGTTATTTATGTATACTTGTAGTAGTAGGCCCAGTTGTCATCACTCCACTGTATTTGAGAGAGGGTAGTTTTCCACATTCTTTTGGTGTAGATTATATCTACCGACTTATTGATTGTGGACTGACCTTTGCATGAGGCTTTATATGACTTATAAAGAGGTAATTAAGGTTACCTATTAGTGACCTTGTTGTTTCTAGGTAAGCTAGTAAGGTTCTTGCAGGGCAGATTTCCGGTTTTTGGTTGAAAAATGGTAAATATAAGGTTGGTTGATTATTGGCGGCCCGAGAGGTCTTAATGATATCTGGTATTTTAATAATAATTTGTGAATCTGATATTATTAGATTTTGTATGCATGTTTTGGACAATGTCTGTACCCTATGAGCTGTTGTAAGTGCCAGCAGCGTTGCGCATTTTTTAGACAATAGTCCCAAAGAGAGTTCTTCGTGTGGGTACCACTTAGAGAGTTCTCCTAGAACGATAGACGTATCCCAGGTGACGTCGTATTTGGGGGCAGGAGGTTTTAGCCGGAATACTCCTTTGAAAAACCTTTTCACTCTATCGTTGTTTGTTAAATTGGTACCAATTAACATTGATAACGCTGACCTATAGGTATTTAGGGTTCCATATTGGCACCCTAGATTAAATAAATGTGTGAAAAAGGACAATATTCAGGGAATAGCTTCTTCAAAAAAGTTGAGGTTATTCTCTCCAGTTTCAAAGCCACACTTAGTATATTATATATATATACCTAATGTTAACATACATTACTTTGTTTATGTCTTAATACTTCATTCTATTAAATTCAATATTTTCAATACTTTATATCTCAGTTTGTGAAATTCCAAACTTACAGACTAAACACTGCAATCATATTGTTTATATTAAGCATCCGGACAACGCGACGAGACGCATAGATAAGGTCGCATTCCCTAACTTTGAACGAGCTAACTTAGTGTGGATACGACTTCTTATATTTGTTTTATTTTATGTTTTGTTTTGTATAAGATTTTCTTGTGTTATATTTGTGTGTTACTAGATTATCATAATGACGACTAAAGGTGATTCTAAATCAGAAAGGATTGAAAAACCGGAAAAGATAACCAGTGTCCCCAGTGACGGTTCTACATCACGCGTAGAGACGACAGAAAAGGTCGAACTTAACGTTTTACTCAAATTCATAAAACCATTCGATGGTTCTAGGGACAAACTAAACCCTTTTATTTCAAATTGTCAAAGTGCTTATAATCTAGCCAATAAATTTAAAAAACCAATCTTATTTAAGTACATATTGAGTCAACTGACAGATAGGGCCAAAAGCACGTGCAGTATCAAAGAATTCGAATGTTTTAAACAATTCATCGAATTTCTAAAGCAACAATTTGGAGACAGGAAACACTACACTCACCTACTTTCTGAATTACAAGATTGCAAACAAAGTACAGCTGAAACGGTGAATCTATACGCTCTTAGAATCGAAACTATACTATTTAAATTACTTACGGAAATCAAAGTGTCTATCAAAAAGAAATCAGAAGTAACAGGTCGCGTTGCGGCTATGGAAGGCTTAGCGCTACATACATTCACCATAGGCCTCCACCCGCGACTCTCACAAATAGTGCGTTGTCGTGACCCTGACTCTTTAAACTCGGCTGTAGGATTTGCAGTAGCCGAAAAAAAGATATTATCAGCATCGTATAAAAAGACTCAACAGAATTTCAACAACGCTGAAAGATCCAAATTCATTCCTAGACGCGAATTTCAAACACAATCATACCGTCCTCCTATTACACAAAGTTCGCGATACGATTCCCCAAGGAAAGTCAACACGGGAGACGTTGTCTGCCGGTTTTGTAAAAATATAGGACATATAATTGAAAACTGTCGCAAGCGACAATATAATAACAGCCGTCATCAGCCCAGCGCTTCAATATCATCTTACCGTCAAAATAACGCATCCCAAAATGCGACACAAAATCTACCCCACAGAACCTATGCCGTCGACCACTCTGACGATAAGGGAGTTGACGAAATTGACAATACAGAATATTTAAATGAGTAAAATTTCCCGTTAGGTATCGCCCGGGAAATTATCCTTACAAAATCAAAGTCGGTACCACAAATCTCGCTGCATCCACTGTATCCAAAACATTAAACATCAACAACCGAGAAATACAACCTCAAAACAATACTCCAATTTCACATACTACAACATACAAAAACTCATTTTCACTTAATCAAAACTCACTGAGTCGTAAACCCAACACTCTGAATCCACTGAATCCTGCAAATGCTGCTAAATCACTGTATCCACTGCATCCTAACACCACTGTATCCACTGCATCCTGTAAACAGAAAAGAATACTTACTACATCCTCTGAATCCAAGAAAATCTCTGAATCACAAACGCCTACCAATTCCTCTGTCTCTAACAAAACGAACAATTTTAACTATGCCGAAGCCGTTAAATCTTCTCTGAATCCCAATACTTTGCTTCCAGAAACCACACTTACATGTCCACAAACTCTGAAACAGAAAAGACACAACATTAAAATTTACGAGAAAAATAAAAATGCAGAGAAAAGATACTTACCACATGTAGTTATCCAAACTGCTGTTTCAGTTAGGCCTCGTTCCTTTCTAGTAGACACTGGTTCTTGTGTAAGTTTGGTGAAATCAAGTTCTATTTCTAAAATGCCTAAATTAAGCGATGTAATTATCACACTTAAGGGCATCGATCCCGGTGACGAAGTGACGCCAACATTAGGGAGCCTTACAATGCACATGTTTAAAAACTCAGTGAAAGTTCACGAATTCCATGTCGTTGAAGACATAAGCTTAAGTCACGATGGTATAATTGGAAACGATTTGCTAAAAAATTTCGGTTGTCAGGTTGATTATCGTAAAAGAGTATTACAAATAGGAGATGACTCAATCAATTTAAACTTCTTAGAACCCCTTTATACTATACCCCCTCGCACAGAAACAGTAATTGAATGCACAGTTAGTAACCCCGACATCCGAGAAGGTATAATCCTAGACCAACATATTTCTAAATCATTATTAATCGCAAACTGTATTGTTAGAGTAAAAGAAAACAATCGCATCAATTTAACAGTCGTTAATACCTAAGAAGAATCTGCTATTCTTCAACCTGACCTCAATCTCACCTTAGAACGGTTAGACATTCAATCCTGTTCGGCTCCTTTGAAATCATCACCAAATCAAAACTCTTTAACCAGAACAAATGAAGTCCTGAAACAACTAAGAACTTCCCATCTGAATTGCGAAGAAATAGAAGCCCTATTAAAAATCTGCTCTGTTTATTCCGATATATTCCATCTCCCAAATGAACAACTTACATTTACCACGACTACTGAACACAAAATTCGAACAAACACAGACATCCCAATCCAAACGAAATCCTATAGGTTTCCAGAATGCCACAAAAAAGAAGTGGAAAACCAAATTAATAAGATGTTAGAACAAAACATAGTGACACCATCGGACTCACCTTGGTCCTCACCCATCTGGGTCGTACCCAAAAAATTAGATTCATCCGGCCAACGAAAATGGAGAGTCGTAATTGATTACAGAAAACTGAACGACGTCACAATAGGTGAAACTTACCCCATTCCACAAATAACCGAAATTCTAGACCAACTAGGGAAAAGTCAATCAAATGGCATCTGGATTCCACCAAATCCCTATATCTCCACAAGACGCAGAAAAGACCGCCTTCTCTATTCCTCAAGGTCATTTTCAATTTACGAGAATGCCGTTTGGACTAAAAAACGCGCCTGCTACTTTCCAAAAACTAATGAACACATGTCTATCAGGCCTTCAAGGATCTCGCTATTTCGTGTACCTTGATGATATCGTGGTATATGCACCAGACCTTTCCACGAGCATACAGAACCTTGCTTCCATTTTCGAAAGACTTAGGAAATACAATCTGAAATTACAACCCGAGAAATGCGAGTTTTTACGCAAAGAAGTCGCATATCTAGGACACATCATAAATAATGAAGGTGTAAAACCTAATCCAGAGAAAATAAAAGCTATTACTGAATTCCCAATACCAAAATGTCCAAAACACATAAAATCGTTTCTCGGATTGGTATCTTACTACAGACGTTTTATCCCAGACTTTCCTAAACTAGCCAAACCCCTAACTTCCCTTCTAAAAAAGGACGTACAATTCGACTGGGAAAATAAACAACAACTAGCTTTCGAAACTTTGCAACACAAACTCACTACCTCACCAGTATTAGCTTACCCCGACTTTACAAAATAATTTATACTCACCTACGACGCTTCAAACTACGCTATATCAGCTATCTTACCCCAAGGTCAAATAGGTAAAGACCGTCCTATAGCTTATGCCTCTCGCACACTCAACAAAGCTGAATGCAATTATAGTATTACTGAAAAAGAGTGTCTCGCAATAGTTTTCGGTACAAAGGCATTTCGTCCCTACCTTTATGGTCATCGATTTACTATAGTCACAGATCACAAACCCCTCTAGTGGCTATTTAATTGTAAAGACCCTGGTTCAAGACTCATCCGCTGGCGTTAAAATTAGAAGAATTCGACTATAACATAGTGCATAAAAAAGGCAAAATAAATTCTAACGCTGATGCTCTATCTCGATTCCCAGCCAACCCAGTAGACGGCAAACTATTATCTCCTGATCCCTTGTTACCAAAGCCAATACCAGAAAATCCGTTAGAAGACCCTCTTTTAGAATTGCCTTCTCATATCCCTTTTACTTTTGACAGTAACTAAACGAAAACATAAATCCTAGTCCTGTCCCAGACTCTACAGTAAACCCTTATCTGAACCCTACCCCTGGCCCAATCACTGCTACCGACTTACCATTAACCTAAAAAGAAGACCCAGACCTCATAGACCTAGGACCTCTGGAACTAAGCCCTAGAAGTGCAGACCTCGACCTTGACTTCACGACCCAATACAAACTTGAACAACGACGATTACTCTAAATTCCTAAGAACTATAATTAGTAACACAGAAAACACTTTTGATACTATCCTAAAAGAACATAATGAGAACCTATTAAAATCCCCATTCAAAATAATTTTAATCCCTACTGCTATTGACTTAGATGAATCCAATCCCTACATCCCTGAAATCCTACTTAA
This sequence comes from Euplagia quadripunctaria, assembly GCA_963859945.1. Lineage (NCBI taxonomy): Eukaryota > Metazoa > Arthropoda > Insecta > Lepidoptera > Erebidae > Euplagia > Euplagia quadripunctaria. The sequence goes on from OY982573.1 coordinate 91,285, forward strand.
CAACCCACTTAGAGACGAAATCGTCAATGCTGAAAAAGAACCAAATTCATTTCTTAAAACTAAATTCGAAGACAAAGATATTTACTCACTATTTATTAAAGTACCTACACCATTTCGACGAATCGTCTTACCCTGTTATATACGATAGCTTGAAAAGAGTAAGAGATAGCATTTTACAATCGGGACCTGTAACAGATGCAGCAATTTCAGATTTTAAAAACCCCTTTGATCAACATTCATATACAAAAATTTACAATATCCTGACTTACGTATTCCACAGAACTAAAATCTGTAAACATATTTACCTGAATAAAACAATTTACCCAACTCTCAGCAAAAGACCTAAAATTCTACGGGAGAATCATGATATCCCCGTAGCTGGTCATTTAGGTTCATCACGTATGTACAGTAGGATAAGAGAATAGTTCTATTGGAAAGGAATGCGGGGAGACATAGAAGACTACGTTAAGAAATGTAAGATGTGTCAAGAAAGAAAGAAAGCATTAAGAAGACTTAACAGAGCTCCTATGGAGATCACTACTACGTCAACTGCTCCATTTCAGAGAATCGCATTAGATATAGTAGGACCTTACCCGAATCCGGCACTGGCAAACTCAAATATATTATGACCTTGCAAGATGACCTTACCAAGTATTCTATAGCTTACCCTCTACGTAGTACCACAGCTGAAGAATCAGCAGATTGCTTAATCCATTTTATTTCCCTTTTCGAAATTCCCAAATCCATCCTTACCGACCAAGGCACTAATTTCACTTCAGACCTCTTTAAAACTACATGCCAATTTTTGAAAATTAAACAGCTATGGGCATCTCCTTATCATCCTCAAACCCAGGGTGCTTTGGAGCTACTCTACTTTAAAAAAAATTTTGAAATCTTTCGTAAATGAAAATCAAGACAATTGGCCCACATACGTGTATACTGCTATAGTCACGTATAATATAACAATATACTTACTACACTACAAAATTCAGCCCATATGAGTTGGTTTTTGGACATAAACCTTTAATACCTAGTTCTGTATACGAAAGTAGCGCTGGTACAACTTACCCTGATTATATCCGTATGCTACAACACAAATTTAAGCACACCAGGGAAAAAGCCCTTGAAAACATTCTAAAATCCAAACAAACTTCGAAAACTTATTATGACTCGCGCAATAAAAGACCTCCACGATACAAAGTTGGGGATTATGTTTATCTTAAGAACCATCTTAGACTTAGAAAAGCCTCGTCCCCTATCTGAAAAGGACCGCATAAAGTAATAAAAGTTCACAACAACAACACTGTCACGCTTTTGATTAATCGAAGACATATAAGATACCATTTTGACGAAATCAAGCCTACGGAAATTACGCAACCTTCCACTTCCACACTTATTACTTAACTTTGAATAAATATTCATTTATTTCATTTTCTTTTCAGCGCCTCAACTAATGCGCACCCAGATTTTATCAAGCCATATCCTTCTGATTCCGGCATCTTCTTCGACAGCATAGGCAAACTTAAAATTATAAAAGGTGAATTAAATATAGTTAGTTACGTAGATATCTCTTATATTAGCTCGCATTTAATTAACCTAAATGAAATTATAAAGTCAATAAGATTTATGTGTCACGAAACTGATGACCCTGAATGCGAAAACATACTATCTCCATTAACGTTGCGTTTCAAAGATATTCAACGTGAATACGATTCTATTTCCCATTTGATCTCTAAACGAAGTAAACGATCGGCATGGTTTGGCGGTATAGGTACTCTATTTGAACATGTTTTCGGCATTCTTGATGAAGATGATGCTTTAAAATACGACTCCGCTATTGAAATTGTCCAACAAGATCAAAAGAAAATCGTTGAGTTGATGAAAGAAAATAGTTTAATTACCACCTCTACTCTGGAATCTTTTAAACAAACAATTAATACAATAAAGAATAATGAAGTCATTCTCAGTGACTCCATAAATACCATTTTGATCGATATACATAATCTCACTGAAGTAGCTAATACTTTAATAATTCAAAATAAAGTCCATTCCATACTTGCCAACCTCGAGAGTTCCTTACTAACATTGTCGTTTCAGTTAGAAGACTTGATCAGCGCAATAATTTTGAGTAGTCAAAACATTCTACACCCAAACATTCTAACTCAAGCTCAATTATACAATGAACTTGTTAATAATGATAGACACTTACCTGCGGATACTGGAATCCCTATACCTTTAAGTTTAGATAATATACATATAATATTAAGTTTATCCAATGTTGCATGCTTTTATTATAATAATTAGTTAGTTTTTGTATTACAAATTCCCCTAGTAACTAGTGATGATTTTAATCTATACCATAGTATAGCTTTGCCTTCTCCTCACGGAGTAGATAACTCCCATACCTATAGTCTTATGTCCCCTTCAACCCCTTTTATTGCTATGTCTAGAGATAAGTTAAGTTTCTGTAATTTAGATAATTTAAATAAATGTAAAGTTGTGAGCTTTGAGTTGTACCTTTGCGAAATATCTGCGGTGTTATTGGCGAATAGCAAGCCTACATGAGAAAGTGAGCTGTTAACGAAAACAATCAGTGTCGTTCCAGTGCAGTGTAAAACGAAAACAATATCCGGTGACCTCGATATTTGGAAACCGATTACTAACAATCGGTGGATCTTTGTACAATCGCGCCCAAATAAGATCTCTATAGATCTGTCTCGGAACTACGAGAAATAATAGTGATTGGTACCGGAATTTTACAAACCCCTAACCAATGCACAGTGTATACAAAAAGTGCAAGACTTATTTCGCCTATTAACCCCATTAACATAAGTATACCTATGCCTAATTTAGATTTTAATATTATCAACGATTCATGTTGTAGATTATTCACATGACTCATTATTTTGTATTCACTTAAATATATAATAATATTTAGACTAGTAAAAATTGTTAATAGATATAAGACTAAATTTAATATTTCAAATCCAAATCCGACCTCTACCGATGATGATAACTCTCATATACACGGAGATTCACCCATACCGTTGCCGCGATTGAGGGAAGTCGCGTAATTACTAATGCTACCCTGAACTTCGATTTTTCTTTTCCCGAACTTCAGTTTTCCGCGGGGGGTTGTTACACCCCAGTAATGTAAGCGGTTGGCCTGACCAGCAGCCTCTCGTCTTGCTGGGCCAGCAATAAGGAACCGTGATATAGGGCTTGAACATGGGGGAACAGCCAGTCTATTTTCAAACTAGGTTCGGGTCGGATCCCCAGTTTATTGCCCAATTCATTTCTAAATCATTTTTGTATTTCTAATTTAAATATATAACCTTCGGATAATTAAATAGTTTTTTATTAAAAAAAGCTTTCCGAAAGGTCCCGTGTAACAGAGCACTCAATGCTGGATTTCTCACGCGAACCTGTGACATTCTAACATTTTGTTCGCTTATTCGCTGCGAACGTTCGACGCTAGACTCTCTCTGACTTGTAAGACGATCCTCTCTCTCAATGGAAGACTGGTAGCTGCCGTACACTGGGAGCTCTGTTTAGAAAGTTGTAACAACCGCTCAGATACATACATAGAAGAAGAGAGAGAGAGAGAAGAGACGTGTGTTATAAACACATATCAGTATATGTGTTTATAACACACGTCTCGCTCGCTCGTGTTCTTTAGACGTAGAGTAGAGGTTCAGTGCAATAATAACGCACGTTTCTTTTAATACAAGCGTGCTATAATTTTCGAATATCATTGATTTAAAAAACTGTACCTAATTTGAATAGCTATATAGTTATTGTGCAATAAAGTCAATTTGATAATGCAGAGAATACTAATAATTATAGAAGTACTATTTTCTCAGAAAAAAATACCTTAGGGAATTGAACACATTGAAATTTCAAGTGTTGGAACAAATTCTTGCATGTAACATTGAACTCTGCCTGTCATATAGGAAGAATCATAAGGAGCATAATCGCAATTTTTTATTAAAATACATCGATACGACAAAATTTTAGTAAAAAGACTTCAACTATTAAAATTTAGTTACGTTGAAGCATATATGTATATTTTATCATAATATAGTAGGTATAGAAAAGTTATTTAGTTTGTCTATTAACACTAGAAGTGCCGCGTAATATGCCATACCTTCAAGGATATGTTTAAAATAATACATGGTTTCTAAATCAAACCAATAATCTTTATTAATTACGTAGAACCACATTTATGACAAATTATATTATTTTACACTTATCTTACGCATCGTCCACAAACAGCTTTTGATTAATAGTGCACATTACACAGGTGCGGTTATTTTTTAAATTTTGACATTGACGTCTATTATTCGATGTAGAAGGCTGTTCTTCACTAATGGCTGCATTACCTAAGCGTTGAAAGGAGGTTTAAATTTTGTTTCACTTTTTATTATTATTCTCTTTATTCATCTTTTACCATATAAATTACATTTTTTAATATGTACATAAGAAATATATATTTAAAAATATAAAAAATAGTACACCACCGACATCGGGTACAGGGACCAAGATACCGGTAGTTAGGGCTCCAAAGACAGGAACCTCCTCACTATACGGGCCGTGTCGAGAAGAACTGCCTTCTACATCAGTCCCTTGATCCAACCGTCTAACGCGAGCCTCTTAAGGTGTTGATCGAGGCTCTTGGCTATTAATCCATGAGCAGATATGACAATCGGAACAATGATCGCCGATTCGACATTCCACATATCGACAATCTCGTGAGACAAATCCAAATATTTGATTTATCTTTTTCGACTTTTACGAGATTCACGTCATGAGGAACAGCGATATCGATGATCATTGCACGGCGCTCTAATCGGTCTATTAACACTATATCAGGCTTATTGGCGACAAATAGTCCTGTCAGTGATAATAGACCGATCCCAGTACAATGTTACACGACCATTTTCAAGAACTGGGTCGGGCACATACCTGTAGTACGGTAATTTCATAGTCACAAGGTTATATTTAAGAGCAAGTTGCTGATGGACTATCCTGGCCACTTGGTTATGCCTGTGCAAGTACTCGCCGTTGGCAAGACGAGAACAATCGGAAATTATATGCCTGAGGCTTTCTCCGGGACGATGACATGCCCGACAAATGTCAATCGTGCCGTCCTTCAGGATATGTTTCCGATAGTTGTTCGTCATAACAACTTCATCAGTAATTGCACAGATAAAACCTTTAGTTTCTCCAAAGAGGTCACCGAAACGTAGCCAGGACACAGATGATAATAGGTCTACTTCGGGCCCATTTAAGGCCCGATAAAAACGTCCATGCAGCTCTTTGCTCTTCCATATCTCTCTGCGATCTGTAATATTGAGTACTGCAAGTTTGCGCAAGTTCTCTCTACCTAGAGCAAGCGGAGTGAGTCCGTTGTCAACTACCACAACATCCCGATGCACCTCCACGTTAACAGAGAGAAAGTAATCTCTAAGATTGCATACCTCGCGGTTATCTAGTGTCCTGGCATTTAAAAAACCACGACCCTCACATTTCCGCGGGATATACAATCTCATGACCGATGAACGTGGATGGTGCATTCGGTACGCAGTTAGCAATGTACGGACTCTTCTATCCAGGGCATCAAGTTCCGTCTGAGTCCATCTAAGTATGCCAAAGGAGTAGGTTAGGACTGGTATAACCCAATCATTATAGGCCCGCACCTTATTACCACCTCACAAAACAACTTTTTAAACCTTTTTTCAGGCGGCCAAAGAAGCGTTCCTGTAACGATTGCTTCATAGTCAATTTCTTTAAACCTAACGCCTGTGACATTCCTAGATACTTGTAAGTTTCGTTCGCGGAAAGCCGTCTAAGGTGTGTAGAATCTGAGAGTTCCATGCTTTCAGATTCCACAATCCTGCCTCTTTTTACATGCATGACTGCACATTTATCCACACCAAATTCCATCCTGATACATTTACTAAAGTTTTCAGTTAGCTCTAGTAATTTTATCAGTTGGTAATTGTTGCAGGCAAAAAGTTTTAAATCATCCATGAAAAGGAGGTGGGATATAACCTGACCTCCTCTCCGCAAACGATAGCCTAGTCCTGAACCCTCCAACATAGTGCTGAGAGGATTCAAAGCTAGCCAGAACCACAAGGGACTCAAACTGTCACCCTGAAATATACCCCGCTTGATCTTTATATACTCGCCGTCACCCTGAGATTGTCGACATCCTGGACAGCAAATCCAGTTTTCCATTGCTGCATACATGCCTCCAAGAAAGTGCATAGAGTTGTATCAACGTTATACAACTCCATCACCTTCGGGAGCCACGTATGCGGCACAGAGTCATAGGCTTTCTTATAATCTATCCAACATGTCGCCAGATCTTTTCGGTTACGGCGAACTTGTTGGTTAATGGTCGTGTCAATAATAAGGAGCTCTTTAGTGCCACGTGCCCCACTTCTACATCCATTCTGAGAGTAAGACATAATAGAGTTGTTGGTAACATGAGATGCTATCTTCACTCTCAGAATGGACGTTAGTAATTTATATACGGTTGGTAGACAGGTGATAGGTCTATAGTTCTTGGGATCCGTGGCACAACCAGATTTATAGAGTTCGTATGCGATTTGCCTATGCATAAACCTTCTGTTTCAGAAAGTCAATGCGCTCTGTGACTCGTGCTGTATAATCACAGGAACTGATACCAGTTCCCGAAAAAGCCCGATTCACAAAACGCATTACTCTCGGGCGTGTGTTACCCAATCTGAAACAGATAAGCTTGCCAATGAGTACCCTCGACTCAGCGATACGACGCTCAATCCTGCATTGCCACGCCGGAACAACAAGTTTTGACCGAGTAGCGGTGTCATTTCCTGGGAATTTTACACCAGCTACTCGACATGCTGCAACAGCCGCACAGTACAAAATTGAGTGTGTATCGCTGAAATCTATGCTTTCTTCAAAATAAATAGGTAACAGTGAATCAAGGGTACACACTAGCGCTTTGTTTCGTTTATGCATTGGCAAACGCGGTAAACGTGGTCAACTTTCAAAACTCATAGACCGATACTCCAGAATAGCGCCTTCCAAAGTATTCCTTATTATATCAGAGTACTGAGTACTTACAGATGGAGCATCATTTTCCTCCCCTCCTTCAGCAGCATAAGATTGTAACAACAAATCCATTTCATGCACACACATTACCACCGGTAGCGGGGGCCCTATTCGAAGTCGATGGGCCTCGGGGTCCCAAGCAGGGCGGTGGCCGGCCTCTCCCCGGCCGACGTACAGGTGTTGGCGACGTCGGCGGGGAGAAAAACTCGTCGCTCGAAGTTCAGCTCAACGCCTCTGCAACGGCCCGACCTCTTGCTGTGGTTTCCGGGGGCTACGAGGCGGAGCTGAGCGATGAGTCCGGGGATGGTAATAGTGCTTTTGTTCTGGCTCTTGTTAGCATCGTCTTCGGTTATTGTATTAATTTATAAATTATTCTGTATGACATGACATTAAATGTTATGTCTCAGTAAGTATACATATTTATGGTAATTTACGTGTTTCTTCCGAGTTTTTATTTTAAATTTGTTTCGAATAATCATTGTTGTGTATAAATTCATTATTATTATTATTTCTCTTTATTAAACTTAAAACTTATAAATTACATTTTTAAATATGTATAAAACAAAATATATATTTAAAAATATAAAAAATAGTAGACCACCGACATCGGGTACAAGGACCAAGACACCGGTGGTTAGGGCTCCAAAACAGGAACCTCCTCACCATACGGGCCGTGTCGAGGAGAACTGCTTTCTGCATCAGTCCCTTGATCCAGCCGTCTAACGCGAGCCTCTTAAGGTGGTGATCGAGGCTCTTGGCTATTAATCCATGAGCAGATATGACAATCGGAACAATGATCGCCGAATCAACATCCCACATATCGACAACCTCGTGAGACAAATCCAAATATTTTAATTGTTTTTCTTTTTCAACTTTCACGAGGTTCCCGTCATGAGGAACAGCGATATCGATGATCATTGCACGGCGCTCTAATCGGTCTATCACCACTATATCAGGTTTATTTGCAACAATAGTTCTGTCAGTGATGATAGATCGATCCCAATACAATGTGGCTCGACCATTTTCGAGAACTGGGTCGGGCACATACCTGTAATATGGCACCTCTGAATTCACAAGGTTGTATTTAAGGGCTAGATGTTGATGTCCAATCCTGGCCACTAGGTTGTGTCTGTGCAAATATTCACCATTGGCAAGACAAGAACAACCAGAAATAATATGCCTGATAGATTCACCGGGACGGTGGCATGCCCGACAGATGTCAACCGTACCATCTTTCAGGATATATTTCCGATAGTTATTTGTCATAACAACTTCGTCCATAATTGCAAAGACAAAACCTTCGGTTTCTCCGAAGAGATCACCGAACCGTAGCCAAGATGTGGACGCTTTTAAGTCTATATCAGGCCCATTTAGGGCCCGATAAAAACGACCATGAAGTGCTTTGCCCTTCCATACCTCCCTGCGCTCATTAGTACTAAGAACTACAGGTTTGCGCCAGTTCTCTTTAGCCAGAGCGAGCGGAGTGAGTCCGTTGTCCACTGCAACCACATTACAATGCACTCCCACATCAGTATGAAGAAAATATTCTCTAAGGTTGTATATCTCACGATTGTGTAAGGTCTTAATGTTTAAAAGTCCACGACCTCCAAACTTTCGTGGGATATACAACCTCATTACCGATGAACGTGGGTGGTGCATTCGAAATGCAGTAAGCAGTGTACGGACTCTCCTTTCAAGGGCATCTAGTTCCGTCTGAGTCCATCTAAGTATACCAAAGGAATACATCAGAACCGGCATGACCCAACCGTTGCAGGCACGCATTTTGTTGCCCCCTGATAAAAGACTTTTTAGCACTTTTTTCAGGCGGCCAAAAAAGCGTTCCTGCAGCGCTTGTTTCATATTAGGTTCAGGTATTCCCGATGATTGTGATATACCTAGATACTTGTAGGTTTCGGTGGCAGACAGAGATCTGAGTTTTGTTGAATCGGAAAGTTCGACTCCTTCAGATTCCACTATCACGCCTTTCTTTACATGCATGACTGCACACTTGTCCACACCAAATTCCATCTTGATAGAGTTACTAAAGTTTTCAGTTACCTTCAGTAACGCTATCAATTGCAAATTAGTGGGGGCCAGTAGTTTCAAATCATCCATGTATAGAAGGTGAGATATAACTAGATCATCTTTCTGCAACCTATAGCCTAGTCCTGAACCCTCTAACAGAGTACTGAGAGGGTTCAAAGCCAGGCAAAACCACAAGGGACTCAGACTATCACCTTGAAATATGCCCCGCTCAATCTTTATTGGTACATCGCTTGCGGCAATCTGCCGACATCCTGGATAGCGAAGTACCGTCCTCCATTGCCTCATACATGACTTTAAGAAAGTGCAAAGAGTTGTATCAATTTTATACAACTCTAGCACTCTCAAAAGCCACGTATGTGGGACCGAGTCATAGGCCTTCTTATAGTCTATCCAACATGTCGACAGATTCTTACGGTTACGACGCACCTGTTGGCTAATGGCCATATCCATGATAAGGAGCTCTTTAGTGCCACGGGTCCCGCTTCTACATCCATTCTGAGAAATAGAAATGATCGAATTTTGATTTAAATTTGTAGTAATATTGAGTCTCAGAATAGATGTTAGAAGCTTATATACGGTTGGTAAGCACGTAATAGGTCTATAGTTTTTGGGATCCATGGCACTACCGGATTTGTAGAGTAAGTGGGTTATGCCAGTGGTCATAAAATGAGGTAATAACCCTGAATCCAAAGCTGATTGGAATTGAGATGCCAAACGGGCATGTGAGCTTCGGAACCACTTAAGCCAAAAGTTGTGCAGTCCGTCTGGTCCAGCTGATTTCCAATTTGGTAATGAACGGACTGCACTACTTACGTCCTCTGTGGCTATGGCAATAGGTTCCATTTTTTGTATACTCTGACATGACCGCTTAACATCTCGCATCCAATCACCTTCTGTATGAGTGACAGGCACCGACCAGATGTTACGCCAAAATGTATTTGTAACATCTTCATCCGGTAAGTGCTCATCACTCACACATGGATCCGCTTTTTCCCATTTTCGGTAAACCCACCTCTCATTTCTTTGGAACATACGATTCTGATTATACCTATCAATTCGTTTTTTGTAACGTCGTATCCTATTTGCCCACGCATAAACTTTTTGCTTTAGAAAGTCTATGCGCTCTGTGACACATGACATGTATTGTTGAGGACTGATGTCAGTCCCCAGAAATGCCTGTTTCACAAAGCGCATCACCTTTGGCCTCGTATTGCCCAATCGAAAACTAATTAGCTTACTGATGAGTGTCCTAGCCTCAGCAATACGACGCTCAATTCTACATTGCCAGGCTGGCACAGCAGGCTTGGGTCGAGTAGTAGTGGTATTTACAAAAAAAATGAACTCCCGCTACTCGACATACTGCGACAGCCGCACAGTAGAGAATAGAGTGTGTATCACTGAGATCTTCACTATTGTCTAAATAGTCAGACAATAGCGAATCCAGGGCACACACCAGCGCTATATTTCTTTTATGCATAGGCAAACGGGATAAACGTGGTCTAATTTGATAATTTACAAACCTGTATTCCAGAATCGCATCCTCCAAAGCACTCCTTAGTCTTTCATTGTATTGGGTACTCACGGATATAGCTTCACTCTCCACAACTTCATCAAGAGGTAGTAACTGTGGCATCTCGTTAGTCACCAAACTCACAGTTTGCGATGAAGAAGGGACAACAAAGCTATTCCGTACGTCAGAGCGTATCCTGTCAAGTACGGTATCATTCAGCAGGTGGCAGCGCTGTATAGCCCGTACCTGATCCGAGAGTCGTTGTGCTGACACGTTGACGGCTGGTTCAAGCTCCTGAAACAGAGACACCAAACGAACACGGTACGCAGTAAGATTAGTTCCCAACTCTGTAGCCCGATAATATGCAGCATGACGTTTTCATTAATTGAATTAGTCCATTTCATGCGGCGCACATCACCACCGGCAGCGGGGGCCCTATTCGAGGTCAGTGGTTCTCGGGGTCCCAAGCAGGTCGGTGGCCGGGTTCTCCCCTGCCGACGCACAGGTGTTGGTGACGTCGGCGGGGAAAAATACTCGTCGCTGGAGTTTGAGCTCGACGTCTCATTGCTTGCCGCTGTCCTCGAAGGGTGTAGTGGCGACTGTGAGGCGGAGCTGTGTGACGAGTCCGGGGTTAACCGTTGTGCATTTCTGTTTCTGGCTTGATATCTTGTTAGGTTTATTTGCAACAATAGTTCTGTCAGTGATGATAGATCGATCCCAATACAATGTGGCTCGACCATTTTCGAGACATTTTTATTATTATAATTATTAGCAAGAAATTTGGTATAAAAGATGAATCAATATAATTTGTTCAAGACATATTTCGCCAGTAACGCAGGCATGCAATATATAAAATTAAATTACAAAAAATATGATTTTCATCAATTGAATCAAAGAAAAAAACATTAAGCAACAATTAAACTAAAGGTAGCAATTACACAACACAATAACGTTCAATTTGGTTTCAACAATTGCATTCGATTTGCTTAGATCTGATTAGATGAGATTATTAATTAAATTAAGAACATATGTCAATATAATTAAATTAACAGTTATAATACAATAATTAAACTAACAATAATAATACAATTAAACTAACAAATAATGCAATTAATTTAACAATAATATATTTGATGTTGAGATAACATTAATAACATTGATAAAACTACAATTGATACAATCCAATCATTAGATGGGCTAAACATAAATTTATATAAACTATGCAGTTACTCACATGTCTCAATAAGCGCAGAAACGACAAGAGCTCTGTTTTAAAAAGTCTCCAATAGATTAAAAGCTCTCCTGTATTAACCACTTCCGCAATTCACTACAAAATTTTTTGTTTGGTAATTCCACTATTTATTGGGGTAAGGAGTGGCGCCATGTAAACACAACTTTTTCTAAAGAGCTCCGACTTAGGTATTGGCATTCTTAATGGGAGGTGTGTGACTTTACGCTTACCTATATTAATATTATTTTCAAAGAGTTGATTGTGAAATTTAACGAATTTAGCAACCTCATAAATGTAGATACAGGGGACAGTCAAGAGATTATTCAATGTGAATATTGGTCTACAAGACTCTGACCATTTCACACCGAACAAAGCGCGAATGCATTTTTTCTGCACTATAAAATCTCTCGAGAGTTCTGATTATGTACTCTGCTTTAAGTTCTGATGGCGTGAAAATTTTCACCTGTAACTTTCCGGTAAACAATCTATGACTTTTGGTCAATTATATCAACGTCTACCTTGGTTTCGTTATAAAACTAGACAGTTTCAAGAAGCTTTCTTAAATTATTACCAACATGAACACTTTGATTTCACTTCAAGTTTTCAGTTGAAACTAAAAATAATTTCAACAAACACAAAATCTAAATAAAGGGTACGTTATGAGGATAAAAACAAAACACTTGTTTATAACACACAAAGCTGTTTCAAGTGCCGTCAAATTGACGGCGCCTGGTCTTAGTGGGTACCTTCACCATATGCATTCCCACGAGTATAAATTGCTTAGCAACCATCAAAATCGATGTAAGTGTTCTCTTCTCATCATCAGATCCTGAACAGATAACAACAGGACCAACTAGGACTTATAATGTCCTTGCCCTGCCCTTTCAAACAAAAAGTATTCTTTCAAATTGTTCCAGCCATCTTCGAGTAATGGGGAACATATCTTACCTATGTAGATAATTAAAAAATCCAGACAAGTACAAGTCTGACTCGCGCGCCGAGGGTTCCGTAAGCAAACAAACTTGTATATAGATAGTACGTCCATCTCGCGAATCAATTCTCGAAGATTATTGCCCGTCTTTTCCGCCCCCGTTCCCAACCGACCACCTGAGTTGTCCACCTGGTTGGTCAGATAGGAATAAATGTTCCTAACCACCCACCTTGTGCATCTGGTGGGTCAGTTAGTAACAAAATATACTAACCAACCACCTGTGACTGTATAAAATGCTATGGCTCGTATGTATAGATTTAAGCCGGGGTTACGCTTGCATTGAATAGATTTTTCCGTAAATTATTAATTTTCCTGCAGGAACGTATTCTCCTGCAGAAAAAAGTATCCTATTTACCTTTTTTTTATTATTTGGTCGTGGTAGGTAGCTTCATATGATTTATTACTCGTATAGTATAGATTAACTACCACATTTTATCTTATTATAAAGAGTTCACAACAATGACTAATAAATAGTAGATAATTAAATGACCTAATGATCCAATACATTGCACTCCATTACTCAAGTAAATAGATTACATATTCTGCTAACCAAACTACTTAGAGCAAATGCATAGTATTTATATGATTTAAATGTTTCTTTCAAATTTCATTACTGTCTTTTGTTTTTGAGACGTCAAACCATGTATTGGAATTTCTTCGGCTTTCATCGTATTCTATAATTATAAATAATGGATAACAGTGAGTTAGTGTACATTAAAAAATATGGTGGCATTGTATTGTTGTATGAGGGACACCAGTATTACAAACAGAAGTGTTACAAAAACTGTTCACAATTCTGAAATTCTGAAATTAAGAAAAGACCTGTACATTCATGCCAATCTGATTTCACTAAAAATGAGTTGGACTAGGAATTGCATTTATGTGCTGAAAAAAAGTAAGCATTGCAACGAAGAACCAATTCCTAGAATTTACAAGAAATCTACTGCAAAAATGAAAAATAGGGTTATGAACTTAATTTGTAAGCTACCTCCATTTCGTAGTATAAAATCAAGATTATATTCCAACAGAAATAAGAATGCAGGTGTCACTAAAATTAATCACGACAATCTAGAGGAAGTGGAAGTACCTACAGAATTTAATTTTTTTTTACTGACTGATGATTGTTACCACGGTGAACGTATTTTGATTTTTGCGTCCGATGAAGCAAAACTGCGCTTTAGAAACTGTCACTGATTATTTTTCTGATGTTGTCACATTTAAAAGTTGTCCAAAACCTTTTAAACAGGTATACGTTATTAGTGGCGATTTAGAGAGCACGATTAATTTTACGAACATAGTGCCACTTGTGTATGCACTACTGCCAAATAAAAAAGAAAGAATGTATAAAATTATGTTTGAATTAATTAAATCCATGCATATTATTAATATTGAACTTGGCTCCCATTGTAAATGTTTCTTTAATTGGATTTTTTTTTGTATGTTACACCACAATCTAACACAGAACACGACACCATTATTATTTTTTATGTTTATCCGTTAAAATATAAAAGACTATTTACGTGGGTATTTATTTACGTGGTTATATGGTATATAAGTGGTTATTTACGTGGGAGAGCCATGCTTCGGCACGTATGGGCTGGCTCGACTCCGCTCGATACCACGGCCTCACAGAAAACCGGCAGTAAAGCAATGATTGCATTGCATTTTGCCGCGTGAGTGAGATTACCGGAGGCCGGCAGGCCGCACTTAAGGGCGGCAACGCACTTATGACTCTTGAGTTACAGGTGCCCATGGGTGGCGGTAGTCATTTACCATCAGTGACCCGTCTGCTCGTTTGCCTCCTATACCATAAAAAAAAAATAGACTAGCTGTGCCCGCGACTTCGTCCGCGTGGGATAGTGTATTTATATCGAATCAACTGCCTAAAAAATAAGATTCAAGCTTCTAGCTCTAAATATGACGATACTTCCATACAACTTTTCATCCCATCCTTTCAACCCCTTACACCCCTTTTCTCGCATTAAAAAGTAGCCTATGTCTTTTCTCAGGCTCTAGACTATCTGTGTACCAAATTTCATTTAAATCGGTTCATTAGTTTTGACTTGAAAACGCGACAGACAGACAGACAGAGTTACTTTCGCATTTATAATATTAAGTAAGGATTATATAGAATACTTTACATGAAAATTTATCGTATTACAATTATTATTATTCGATTGCCATCTTGCAACCCTATTGCGATTAAAAAATAGGGGTTAATCGTAGAGCGTTGAAAATTCAGGGTTGTATGTATTTTCTAATTCTGTACACTACATTCAACCAAGAGAAGCATTGGCACCCGCGTTAAAGAACACATTGCTGACATAAAACACCAACGCTCGATGAAGTCTGCTGTG
The DNA here is from genome assembly GCA_963859945.1 of Euplagia quadripunctaria. Taxonomy (NCBI): domain Eukaryota; kingdom Metazoa; phylum Arthropoda; class Insecta; order Lepidoptera; family Erebidae; genus Euplagia; species Euplagia quadripunctaria. The sequence continues at coordinate 106,521 of OY982573.1, forward strand.
TGTGAACACGTGCAACAAGGGACCAACCATTACCTGCGTTTCGATAAACCACAGGTACTCGCGAAAGAACACCGATTCACACTATTGAAATTAAAAAATACCCTAATTTTAACAGAGAAGATGGTTGGAACGTACCACCAGCTTGGGATCCGGTTATTCACTTACTCAAACCCAAGAAAATACAAAACACAGCAAGGCTTCAAGACACTTTGAGCTCATTCTGCGTATAGTAACACCAACAATCAACAAACTTCGGGTACTTTGAATTAACTTTGCACTTCGATACATGAGACGACCACCATCTTAGTCTACCCGTGACCATGGCTGCTGAAAAGCAACTGAAACGTCGGGATCAGTGTAAATAGTAAAATAACACCAAATAAATCGCGATAGTATCCGTTAAAATAGTTTTATTTCAATGTATAACATTCGCGTGAACTTTCGACAATATCATAAAAAAATTAAAAAAAAATGTATCTAAAAATTAAAAAAATTTTTTTTTGGGGTGGACTACCCTTAACATTTAGGGGGATGAAAAATAGATGTCTTATTCTCAGACCTACCCAATATGCACACAAAATTTCATGAGAATTGGTCAAGCCGTTTAACTACAAACACCGCGACACGAGAATTTTATATATTAGATTACGACGAAAACACCAAAACTAAAACGGGATTTTTTTTGATAGGGTATTATTGGAGACAAAAATTTTTAAACCGGGTTCACGGACCGGTTTATTCTATCTCTTTTCCACACCTAGCTTTTTCTATAACTGGACTATAATGTATTCTGTGATAAGACTAAGTATCTCACTCGCACACCTTGTTCGTCTATTATACCAGTATACAAAGTCTATGGAGTTAAAAAATCCATAAATACCCCATGCGGCCTGAAACTGCAATATAATCAATTAAATAACATTTGTTCAATCAGACATTCAAGGTCATACGCCGTACCGCACATAAATTTTTACATTGTGGTAAGTATCTACAGAAAGACGTTTTTGTAAGTTTTCCCGACGCCGAACTTTACAAGGTGTATAATCCCGTTAATTTTTGAATTCATAATTTCTTATGTGTAATAAAAAAGCGATTATGAAAAAAATAAAAAATACTCACAGTGTAAAACATTTTGATGGACTAGACCGTCATGGTCCGTCCGTGGCGGTGGTTTGTGTGTTTGGTATTACTGGGTTGATTATAAATTGCGTTAGAAACAGCTACCTACTGCTATTTCGTAATTAAGGAAACATTAATGTGGTAGTTTAGTGAGCTATTTTATTATGATTGCGATTATATAAGATATTTCTATGAACGCCAACGTACCCGACACGTGTCAAACATTAATTTACTGAATAAAGGCGATTTAAGCGGCGATAGCGTAATGGCTAAGGCGTCGGACTTGCGATCAAGTGGTTGCGGGTTCGAAGCCAGCCAGCAAGCACAAGCATTTAGCTTAGCTGGAGGGATTAACAAGAATACTAGTAATGTGTGACCCACGTGGCTAGTATTTTTAGTATAAAAAAAGGTGTGTGTGTTTGTTTGTTTCTACAAATATTGTACAATTTCAAAATATTTATTATACTCAAAGAACAGTCCACTTAAAGAGCATTATAAAAGTATCAAATTAAAAATCAATGACAACAGTGCAGTCATGTATGGTATCTTCCTATGTGAATGACTTCAAAAAGGGATGGCAGACGTTTGCACGAATTTTGCATATAAATATGAAAATACAAATATGAATACTGTAGCTGCTCTACATTTTATTATTTTTTATATTTAATTATAAATATATATATTATAAATAATTATAGTACGAGGGTAGTCCCAAAAGGGAATATTCCACTTTGCCCTACCTAACAACTGTACAACTGAACCAAGTAACTTTAGGCCAATCTCAATCTTGCCGGCTATTAGTAAAATTTTTGAAAAAGTTATTCTGCAACAACTAGAAAGCCATTTTAATCGAAAGAATTTATTTCATAACGAACAATTTGGCTTTACAAAGGGTCGTTCAACAATTGATGCTGGTGCAACTCTTTTGAGACATATATTTAATGCATGGAAGAATTCGCAAGATGCGATAGGTGTATTTTCCGATCTCTCAAAAGCTTTTGACTGTGTAGAACATAACACGCTTTTTCTTAAACTTAGGCATTATGGTGTTAATGGTGTTGCTTTGGAACGAATTGTTTCCTACTTGAAAGATAGAATTCAACATGTAGATGTCAATGGTGCGAGGTCTTCTGGAATTACCTGTTACTATGGGCGTTCCTCAGGGCTCCCTACTGGGTCCTGTACTTTTTCTCATATATATAAACGATTTACCTTATTATTTAAAAGATCGCTGTGATATAGTTCTATTTGCTGATGATACGTCACTTATTTTCAAAGTCAATCGTAAAAAAACAGTTTTTAACGATGTGAATAGGGCACTAAATGATGTATTGTATTGGTTTTCAACTAACAATCTCCTACTGAACTCAAATAAAACAAAGTGTGTGAGATTTGCCAAATGTAAAACAGCTAGGCTCTAATCTAACTGTAAATAAGGAAAGGATAAGTATTGTAGACTCAACAGTATTCTTGGGAATTACATTAGACAGTAAACTGCAATGGGGACCCCAGATAGACAGCCTTGCAGGTAGGCTTAGTTCGGCAGCTTACGCAGTATGGAAGGTACGTCACCTCACTGATACGGATTTATTTTAGCTACTTTCACAGCGTCATGTCCTATGGTATCGTATGTATGGTATGGTATGTCCTAAGGATATAGGTATTTTAACTGTTGCATCACAGTATATATTTGCAAATATTATGTTTGTTAGGCACAACATCAATGACTATAAGAAAAACAGTGATATACACAATATTAATACAAGAAAAAAGTCTAAACTCGTTGCTACCTATCACCGCTTACATAAGGTACACAACTCGTTCGAAGGTCTTGGTATACGTTTTTATAATAAAATTTCTATAGATGTAATCGACCTTCCTGTAGATAAATTTAAGCGAACTGTAAAAAATCACCTTATTAGAAAAGCCTACAATACGATCAACGATTACCTAAACGACAAACAGTCTTGGGCTTAAGGTGTCTTTAGGTTTAAACACACAAACTTCTTTGTCTTATAATTACGCTAAATTATTAACAAACCATTGTTAGTTGAAAGTATTGCGTGACGATTATTATGGTAATTTTGACTAGTAGTGATTTTTATCAGTATATCGACTATGGTTCGTGATGCTCACTAAAATATCATTGCTTGCGGCGTCGTCATGGGTCGGGTCGTTTCTTTCCCTCTGATATGGCGAAGGAGACGATGGCTGGTCCATGCGTCATACTCGTGAACGGGTGCTGCTTGGGGTGACTGGTCGGCCTAGTCAGCGATGCTTTAGCCTATACTATTATTTTGGTTCGTTCAACTGCAACTCTAGCCTCTTAATCCAGTCACGAATTAGTTTTAACAGTAGACTTTGTAACTGATGTGCACCTTGAATGATTTCTATGTTTAACAGGTTCAAACTTTCAACGGTATCACTGAGTGATATTTTTTGTTTGTACGTTAGCTTTTGGAGCATTTCAATAAAATGAAATTCAGGTGGCAACAGCTTGCATCATGTTTACCTTTTATGTAACACTAATACCATTGTACCTGAAGATCTGACTTTTAAAAAGAGTGGCCATGAGTTTCTTTGCCAGTATTCTTCTCATAAGGCCCTACGCATTTTGGAAACTGGAAGCTATAGATCAGACAGAGGCAAGACAAGCAGGCAGTTGATTTTGGTGTTTTCACCTAATTTACCTCGTCAATCCAGTACATGCTGTGGCGTCTGTTTGCGTCGATCTATGATTTTTTAACAGTTGCTTCAATTTAACGTTCATAAATGTCACTTAGTGTCGTAATTGAATAAATGATTTTGAATTTGAATTTGAATTTAACCACCCCACTGGTGGGGCAAAGTGGAATGCCTTAAATTTCGCAGTGGAATCTGCCCTACTAAATAGATTTTTAGTGGGGCAGTTTCCACTAGCTTAAAATTTGATGGATTCAGCCCCAGTAAGATCGGCACTTTAGAGTTTGTGGAGGTAGGTTCGCTCATATTGTAATATTTGTTTGTAAAAGTATTTAAGTAATGTGTAACTATGGCAAAAACAATACCTATATACCACATCTGATGCTACCAGCGTTACATGTGTTATAATGGTAGTGTTTTAAATGAAACTAAAAAGTATATTCTTAGGAAATTATTATTTGTTTTTTGACTCAAAGATCAATTACATAATTTATTAATATAAAACTTTGATAAATATAACTTAAGTACTTAATTAAAACCTTCTATAATATTAGATCTACAATGAAATTAGTTATTCTTATAGATTCTATATTTTTCATACTAAGTTCAATATCACAAATTGAATACCTACCTATTGTGCCCGTAAATAGCAAGCAAACTGACATTTCTAAGTACTTAACTATTAAAAATCACAGATTAATAACGAGTATGATTTGGCATGGTAAATTACAATCATATAGATTAGCTAATAAAAAAATACCTTCACTATATAAAAACAAACAGCCATTATGCTACTTCGAGTCGGTATTACTATAAGGAATAAAATCACAGATCAATTATCACCTGATGTAGCAAAAGATCGTCTTACTGATTACCTTGCAAATAACTAGAAGCCGAGCTATAGGTACAAACGGTGTTTTTCTTAACTATATCTGTACGGTCAGTCGACTTGGCATCTCTAGGAACAATACGATAGAGTTATGGCTCTATCGCATTTTGAAGTCACTCGACACGTAACCTGATCGAAAATTTGTAAGACGGAGCCGAGTTTTTTTTTTTTATTTTTTATTTAATACTTCCTGCATTTCAAATTACATGAGGCGGACTTAATGCCAAGTGGCATTATCTACCAGTCAACCTTTGGGTGGTGCAGAGAGGACGTGGCAGGTGCATATATATATATATATATATATATGGAGAAGTGACTAATTATTAAAGGCTCAATCTTATACCTCATATACCTTACACATTAATAAGTACAATAATAAGTACATATAAACAAACACATAATATACATAAATAAATAAATATCATGTGCCATAATACATAACTATACTACTACTACTATATAGACACAATGAAATAAATACGAAAATATAATAAATAATTCAAAATATACCTATTGACATGATATTATGAAGATATTTGTTTTCTATAAAACTCGCGAACTTTAGTTTTAAAAGTGTGACGGCTAGTGGACATCCTAATTTCAGGGGGAAGCGCATTCCAATACAAGATAGACTGGACAGCAAATGAAGAGTGAATAAGAGAAGAACTATGTGTAGGGCAAAGGAGTAAGAGATTATTTGAAGAGCGAAGATCTCTGTCATGGTTTGAACATAGTAGTTGAAACTGTGAAGTGAGATAAGTGGGAGCAGTAGGGGTATTAAGAAGAGTGTAGAGAGTAGTTAAAGCCCGTAGGCTACGTCGCTGACGTATGGGTAGCCATGACAGTTGGGATCGATATGCAGACACATGGTCGTACTTGCGAAGATTGAAAATGAATCGAATGCAATTATTGAGAAGTCGGTCAAGTTTGTTGAGCAGATCTGCATTCAGGTCGAGATAGCACACATCACCATAATCAATGATCGGGAATATCAATGTCTGTACGAGCATCAACTTTGTGCTGGCTGGGAGAAAATTCTTGAGTCGATAAAGTGATCGCAAGGTCCCAGTAACTTTCTGACTGACGTACGCAATTTGTGGTTGCCAGGTGAGACTAGCGTCAATTTGTAAACCAAGGTCTTTGACTGAAAGATTTATTGGTAACACAGACCCGTTGTAGATCACAGCCGGCAGTACAGAGGCATCCATTCTACTTCTCATGCGGTTACTCCCTATCACTATGAGCATTTTGAGGGGTTAACAGACACACCAAAACGATCAGACCAGTTCTTAATGGCCTCCAAATCTCTGTTAACATTATGTATTGCTTCTGCCAAATTATCCAGTGTTGCCTGTGAATAAATTTGAAGGTCGTCTGCATACAAATGATACGCACACTGAAGATCAAGAGTAATGAGATTGATAAACATCGAAAATAATAGAGGAGATAGAATGCCACCTTGGGGAACGCCTGTATCAATATCACACCAAGTTGATGATGAATCTTCGATACGAACCGACTGCTGACGTCCCCGAAGATAAGATGAGAACCATTCCAGAGCTTCGGAGGAGATCATGTGATGAGTGAGGATAGAAAGTAGAATATCGTGGTTAACGTTGTTAAACGCGTTTGAGAAATCGATTAACACTAAAACAGTCAACTTTGTATCCTCAATGCAACTCCTGATATCATTGGTTATTTTGAGCATAGCAGTGACTGTGCTATGTCCAGGCCTGAATCCCGATTGGTATGGGCTGAGGATATTATTTTCACAGATGTACTTGGTGAGCTGTTTGTGAGCACAAGCCTCAAGTACTTTGGATAGGAAAGGGAGGACTGATATGGGTCGGAAATGGTTGGGGAGAGATGGATTTGGGATCTTTGGAAGAGGGCGAACGTAGGCCTTCTGCCATACAGCTGGGAAATGTCCGGAGTCAAAGGAGAAAGTTTCTTATATTTAAAAAAATATAACATTCGAAATTCAAACATTTATGAGCGGCCAGGAGCGCAGAACTTCCAGTGTACCCTATGTATACATTTAGATATGTTATTACCTACTTTTTACTTTTAACCTAATTTTATATATATACAGATGTGTGTGTGTATATGTACATGCAAATACATTGTGAAGTTATGTTTTAACTTCTGACGTGCAGTCCTACGACTGACTGTTTTTTTTTCTAAGAAATGCCCAACAGATTTATCGCCGTTTATGAGCTCCATGTGGGCATCGAAGGTTGGTTCTGCATAAATTTAAGGCGAGGTGTTACCACATAATCAGCAAAACGTCGAATCTTTGGAACTCGAGTGTGACTAAACCGCACAAAAGATACTATTGAAAAAGATACTGCGTATAGATGAAAGATACATGAAAAATATTAACCGGGCAAAAATTTGGTTAAAGGTTTAGTTTCTCTAGAAAGCCATCGTTAATTTTACCATTAAAATAAACTTTGGCGTCGAGATTCTCGGTATTTTCAGCGATAACTACAATTTTTTTTTTTAGAAATACCTAGATATATAGGTAAAATAAAATGTTAACCAGTTACTTTTTTAATTTAAACCGTGCATTTCGAATAATTTAAAGAAATCCCTGTAAATTAACTCTCTGCGCAACCCCGCCATTTTGCTGATTCAAATATGATTTACAATTTCAAATCCTATTTGAATGTCACCAAATGTAATAGTGGATTATGTACTTTTAATTCAGTTGTCGGGCAGCACCCGACAAAGAAGGTTGGTCCCGGACGCTAACGAGTACGATAAACAAAATGGCATCAAAAAACAAACACGTCGCAACGAGACGCGATGCCATGGTATATGTAACAAAGACAACTCGCAGATAAATAAAAAATCGCAAAAAAATTAATAATGAATCGTGGTCATGGTCATAAAAGACTCCTCAGGAAATTAAGTATTATACATATGACTTCGAAAAATTGGATTCATTATTGTTTAAAATTAGTTATTATTTTTTTTGTAAAACCAAACATTTAAAGTAAGTGATTTGACAACAAGGTGGTATGACGTTATGGCCCCTTATTTCATACATATTTCTACACAACGTATCGTTTTGACGTTTAATGAAGAGTAATTGATTTGACTTGACAGTCTATAACCGTAGTATGTCTATTTTAAGTTCGAAGAATCGTAAAGTCAGTGATATAAAATTAAATTTTACACTCGTTAGGACCTTTACCTTCAATGTAAAAGTTATTATTGCAGTAAAGAAAAGTCATTGATGAGTTCCATGGAAATAATAAATTCAACCTTTTGCTTTAAAGTAATAATAATTGGAAGTAATAATCTCAAAGTTTAGTGGAAGATGTCGACACCAACTCTGCTGAACGTTTTAATAGTGTAATTGCAAAGATTTTTGGCGGGAAACTAATTAATTTTACCATGAGACGAGCTTACCAAGAAAAATATGCTGCAACTATTGTGACATTTAATAATAAACTACCCAGATACACTATACATAAGAGACTCCAAGCCAGCAAAAGCAAGCAAGGGAAAAGCCCAAGATGTTATTTAAAGAAAATGGAAAAAAGGCGTGAAGTCAAAAGATCATGGAATCCCGACAACCCTAAAAAAAAACAGATTCCTTAACAAAATTGATACACATGAAGTTGACGAAGATTACGGAGCCACTTTTATTGTGCTGCTCCTGATATGATGGAAAATGATTTGGAGACGACAAAGAATGACTTTTTACTCAATTTAAATATCCTAACTACGGACAAAGACCGCATTCAAAAAGAGACTCGTTTATAAAGTTATTGCAGTGATTGGCTAGAGCTAAGAAAAAATATGATAACTGCTTCTAACTTCGGTCAGATTGTCAGAAAAGAAGAAAAAACATGAGTTGTGGAAATTTCCTTAAAAACTTATTATATCCTAAAAACTTAACATACATAACCTCTATTGCTGCATAGAATTATAATATGAGGTATGTTTACATAATAAACCATTTGATTTTGAAATATTAACCTTGTTTCTTTTTAAGCGACTTCTAAAAAGGAGGAGGTTCTATGTTTGTCTGTATGTATTTTTTTTTGTGTATGTTCATCGATATTTTAGCCAATTGTGAACCGATTAAAAAAGTATTTTTTAGTTCGAAAGGGTCCCGAAGTGGTCCCATTATCATCAAGTCAGGATCTGATGATGAAATCTCAAGGAAATCGAGGAAAAACTAACTAACTAACAACGTAATAAAATCTCAGAAGTCAATTTTAACTTACTTCCCGGTTTCCGATTGAGCTGAAATTTTTGTTTTGCACTAAAGAGGGTAAAATAAATTATTTTTATAAAAAAAATTAAACCGACTTCAAAACCACAAATAGTGCCTATTTGTGGTTTTGAAGCGAAAATGAAATTAATGTAATTATTATTACATCTATTTGAAGTCGGTGCCAGCCAAGCCAAGTAGGTAGTAGAGTGAAGTAACCAATAAAAAATATAAAAAAGAAAATTCGTCGACATTTTTTATTAAGACTATGTCACGCGTCATCCTGCGCCCTCCTACCGAAACCTTGTGCCAGCACTCCCCACTAAGCCCTGAGATGTTCCCCCGTGCCGCACCACGCCCCTGGGGCTTATATATACCGCGCCTCGCAAGGACTCGCTCTCTTACCACTTCAACACGGCTACGAAGTTAAGTACTCTGCATCTACCAGCGTTGAAACTACGTCCAAAGCCTCTGAAGACCTCCAGACCTCCCTGAACCTGAACATCTGATGTCTAAATTACTTTAAATATTTGTACCACTACTACCATTATAAATTGTAAAAGCGTTTTATATAATTCCATAATTCCTCTCCTTACTTAAATTAACCTACGGGGGACCACGTGCAGACCACGAGGCCACCCTCCACGTTACAACTAAACTATGTGCAGACAGCATGCATCTCATTCTCAATCGTTCGTTTGCCGCCGTGTCGCACGGGGACGTAAGTACCTACGACTTTTCAGTCGACGATTCAGTCGTTCTATATTTATTGACAGTACTAATGTACTAAATGAACGAAGTCCTATACGCTCACAGAATATTTCATTTTAGTTCCAGGTCAGGAATGAATTCCTAATGGTACTTAGTGAATTACACAAGCCTAGTTAGCGTCTATAGGCTGCAATAGTTGCTTACCATCAAACAGGCAGTATGCTATTTTCCACTTTTGTAGCATAAAAAATAAAAGCTAAACGTCACACGATTAAAAAAATCATAACTATTTAGATAGCATTACTTGCTAAAAGCAAAATGATCATGCAGGTACTTGTTAAAAATGCCTAACTAAACGGCTATCTGATTTCCTTACTTATACTGTGTAATCTTCCATGAGCGGTTTACAATTGTGTGTATAACCATATCGTGCATGTGTGCAAGAGTTTGATTTCAAATCGCGCTAAGACCGCGCCTTAACCATGGAAACTGTAATGTCTTCATATAAGACATTAAAAAGTCTTAATAAACTGAAATATTTTTTTATAATCTTTTTATTTAATATCCCCTTATTATTATTATTGTTTAAGTGCTTAGTGTCACCTCGACCATTTCTGGTCTTTTGTAGCGCACTTTTTGCTTTACAGTTCACTGTTCCGGCTTAAGGCTTTGGGAAACCTCCAGATCCTTTCAGCAGTGATTGTTTGTATTTCCTGCGGTTGCATGATGTGTAACCATAGGTTAATACTTCGGTGAAACATTAGTGGGCCACAAGAGCATAGAATATGCATTGCAGTTTCTTCTGCCTCTTAACAGAATCTACATATTGTGTTCCCGCCCAACTTTAGGTTGAACATATGTTTGTTCAGTTTGCAGTGTCCGGTGGGGACTCTTGTTACTGCCCAGGTTTTGTATCTTTTGAGCTCTAAAAGTTCTTTGGATACTTTATTATCATAGCCCTTTATAAAGACTTTCGAGTGTCTTAGACCAGTCGTGGTCTTCCATCTCTTAATTTGATGTATATTGGGCGTTTATGATCAAATACGCTCGCTGTTTGCTGATGCCGCAGAATGGTTCTGTACTATAAGTAAAATTAGTATTCAACATTCCTCCGGGCGTTGGAAGCTGTTGCTTTCAACCTTCCTTTTCATGTACTGGCAACACACAAATCTTGCTAGTAGTTCTGACATCAGCTACTCTATTAATGCCATCATGGCCTGGACGTATAGCTACTATCCGTCCAAGCTTCCACTTGAGTGGGGGTAAATTGTCCTCCTTCAGTATAACCATTTGTCCTGTGTGCAAGGGGTTATCAGGATAATGCCACTTAAACCGTTGCTGCAACTCCGAAATGTACTCTTTGGCCAACCTGGACCAAAAATGTTGTCGAATCTGTTCGATGCTTTGGTATCGAGATAGATGGTTAGACGAAAATTCCTTCAAGTCATCTGTAGGTAAAGCTGTCAGAGGACGCCGATCAAAAAATGTCCAGGTGTTAAGGGTTGCAAATCATCAGGACACGGCGATAAAGGCGTTAAAGGACGGGAATTGAGTACCGCCTCAATTTGAACAAGTACAGTATTTAGTTCCTCGTAAGTTATAAAACAATTTCCTAACACTCTCTGTAAATGGAACTTTCTGGATTTGCCTCCAGCTTTCCATAGACCACCGAAATGGGGAGCGTAGGCCGGTGAAAAATTCAAATTAATACTTTCATTGGCAGCGCTCTCAGAAACCGAGTCGCGAGATACTTGTAAAAATCGCCCTATCTCATTTGAAGCACCCACAAAGGCTGTACCGTTGTCAGAAAATATATTTTTGGGTTTGCCCCATCTAGATATAAACCTGCGCAAGCATGACATAAAACAGTTACTCGTTAAATCACTCACTAACTCTAAAAACAGACAAAAATTGCAATATAAACCTTAACGTGCCGGCATCCACGACCTTGACGACTCACGGCTAGTAACGGACCCGCGTAGTCAACGCCAACATTCTCGAAAGGGTAACTAAGGTTAACGCGCTGCTGTGGTAAATGTCCCATTTGAAGAGCGGTAATTTTTCCTCGGAACCAATTGCATTTTATGCAACTACGATGACATGACCTAGCTAAATTGCGCTCACCAACTGGCCAAAAACGCTCTCTTATTGACGCTAATAAAAGTTGAGGTCCAGCATGGAGCAACTTAATGTGCTTTGGGATTAGGATCTCTCGCTACCGGCCGTCATACGCTTCATGGCCGGTAGCAATAGGAATTTTACCGCGGTCGCAACCTTCTGTGAGGAAGTCATCTCGCAGAAGGAGGCGGCGGAAAGAGTCCGGGAGGCGACCTCCACTCGAACGGCGAACCGGGCGGCATGAGGCGCTTGTAAGCGAGCCTGAGTGTGGCCGCGGGTGAATTGAGAGGTTTTTACCCAAAGGTAGTGCCCGCGCTATTGCGGGCAGGCGCTAGGACGGTTCCGGATGTCTTAATAAAAGCTGTTCCCGGATTCCTCCTAATTAAGGCGCAGTATGGCACACCGTGTGGTTTTAGTCGGTTCAATTCCGACACATCACCCCACCGAAAACCCCGGTGGGGTGACGGCCCGAGGGGGTTTCCACACGCAAAAAATAAAAAGGTAGGAATCCATGATGATAGCAACTTGGTTGTAGAACCAACTAGCTAAATGATGTACTGTAAACCTTGTAATTCGCTGGGGGCTTCATTTTATGGTAGGTTTTGGTGAGTCCCAAGTGACTCACCTGCCCGCAGAGAAATTTTGGGAAGTCGTAGGACTTAAAATTGGATATGTTTTTGATTTCTCAGCTAAAGGCCAGTCATTACTTCCATCGGCGGAAACAGCCTCGGAAGCAACGACATTCCCACCAGATAGGGACTGTGTGAGGCAGGCAGGAGGAGTACGGCGCCGCCGAAGGGGCGCAGCTCCTGTTGAGACGGACTCCCCGCGCCCACTTGTGATCTTTTGTGATTGGATTAAGAACTCTTTGGAAATGGCGCGATAGGTCCTGGGCCCCATACTCAAATTCGTATTTGAAATAGTCTATAATAGAATCAAGCAAGAAAGGACAATCGTCTGGGGGTCTGATGACAGATGTCGTGCTGAAAGCACGTAGCCTCAAGCAATATTAATTGTTATTTATAATCAAGTATTATTGTAATTTGGAGTTAAAGTATAGTCACTGTGTTGCCTGAATTTGTCCTGGGTGGGAAACGAACCATAGACGTCTTGCTCAGCAGTCAGGATTGCCAACCACTAGACCAACAGGCCCGTCAAAAGAAAAGGACATAGAAAAAAGCACTGTTCCCTAGTAATAGAAATACCTTTAACGAGAGCGAAAGCTATACAATATATGCTATAAAATGTAGTATTAAATAAAACACAAATTATAATCGTACATTTATTTTTATATTGTTAAATTCTTGATAAATTAAAAATATGTTTTTTTTGTAGCGAATAATAAAGCTACCTCGACGCTATATCTTTTGGTGGTGGTAATGGAATCAAGTTGTGTACTACCAGTACACTCTCAAGTCAAAGTAGGTGCAAGAAGAGGAAGGTACACACACAAACAGAAAGTACTTTTTTTTGAAGAACCCCATACTGTGATGCCTCGGGAAAACCTCGGGAGGAAATTTGTCTGGTTCTTCCGCTTAAATAATGTATTGTGGTCCGAGGAACTGTTTGACATAGTGCCCACGGCCGTATTCTACCACCGCACCGCTCGCAGCTAGCTGGGCTTTCATTTCACAGGATTTCTGTCAGACAGTTCCTCGGAATACAACCCATTATAAAATCGGAAGAACACATAAAAGGAGGGGTAAAGTCTCTCTTCAGGCTTAAAGGTTCAATATCGCTTGTGAGTTTGGGATCGTCGATGATTCTCACACTCGAGTGGTTAGTTATGTAAAGTATACTTAGACTAGTTCGGGCTTTGGACTAAAATAGATTGCATTTTGCATAGAAAATTGCATGTTATAGTACCAGTAGTAGTAGTAGAATGACCTACAGAGCAGCCTCAGCAACTACTTGAATCAATCGATAATTCCAAAACTCAGATTTACTTCTACAAAAAGGGGAACCGCAAAAGCACTAAATATATCTTTAAATTCCATAAGTTGCATAATAATCTATTTTGACTAAAGCGGTCAAGAAGAGGTGGTAAATATATGCATATTACCTTTGAGATTTATGCTGATTAAAGAACTGTGATAGTGAACGGGCAACAAGGCAGGCCGTTTATAGACACTGGTAGTAAAATTAATATACTATGTATCGCACAAGATAGAGTTTACAAATTAAAATCAAGCCCAACACTACTATTATGAAATGCTAGGGGGAGCATGTGTAAACTCTCTCGTTTCATGTTACTTAAATGTACCAATAGATGATGTACAATTGAACGAAAAAGTTTAATTAACTAATTATGTAACATCGGATATTGATATATTAATTGGTCATACAATGATAAATAGTAAAGACGTTAGTTTAGTGACTTCAGCTTCTCCTGTACGTTTTGTCCAAAGTCAAGTTGTACAAGATTTATTTAAGTAATTCATTTAGGTCATTCATTTTGAGCCCAAAAGTCAAAGTGCCAAAAAAAAAAAGTGATATTATTGTAGGAGAGATCAATCCGAGTATTTTTCACTATGGCACCAAATCTCTACTACCACTCCTTTACCTGATATTTTAAGTGAAAAAATCAGATTTTTAGGCACTTGATTGAAAAACATTTTTATCTTCTGGTGAAAAATGTGATATTTTTTTGTTAGGATGATGCCATACAACTGATATAATAAGTATCACATCAAACCTTTGTGAATGTTAATTCCATCATTTATCGACTGTGTAGAAAAAAAGTCCTATTTAGAACTTAAAAAAAAGTTATAATTAAGTCAAATAATCTAACGGACGGTAAATGCGCGGCAATACCGCAGGCAGGCGCAGATAAAAAAGCCGACGGAGGATTTGTGTGCACCAGCCGCAGCTATGAGACGGAACAAGGAGGAAACAAGGGTAAGATGCGATGAGGATATTACCGGCCGGTCGTTATTGTCCGTAAATTTTATTATTATACACACACATCCAAAGCACATAATACAAAAGTACAAAACAAACACGACATGAACTATACATCTAATTTTACAATTACACTATGGTACAAAAACAAACATTACATAATCACTATAATCAGATATGTTGCGTAATAGCATGGATCCCTGTTACGTTCAATAAGATAGTATTGACACTTGACAGCTATCTGTCACTAGGCTGGCGTCAGGCTTCACATCTGCGCGGGAGCGTAGATAATGATTTAGACCACAGAACCAAAGAGTATACAAACACTACCTTTAAACCGTATACAATGTTTTTGCCATTTTTTTGCCATTATTCCAAACTTCACTAGAATATTGTGCAATATGAATGTAAATGTATATACGTGATAGTAGCTATATATATGTATGTGTATTTATACATATATATGTTTTAAATGTATCAATTTTTTACTATGTTTTTGTTAGTAGCGTTATAGTTTATTTTTAATTATTTCTAAACGCACGTGACGTCCCTTTAAGAGGCGCCATCTGAAAATCAGCGTTGCACATGTTTTTAGGTGCAGCATTATTCAAAATTCAAAAATTCAAAATCATTTATTCAATTAAGACACTAAGTGACATTTATGAACGTTAAATTGAAGCTACTGTTAAAAATCATAGATCGACGCAAACAGACGCCACAGCATGTACTGTTCGAACCTATTAAACATAGAAATCATTCAAGGTGCACATCAGTTACAAAGTCTACTGTTAAAACTAATTCGTGACTGGATTAAGATGCTAGAGTTGCAGTTGAACGAACCAAAATAATAGTATAGGCTAAACCATCGCTGACTAGGCCGACCAGTCACCCCAAGCAGCACCCGTTCACGAGTATGACGCATGGACCAGCCATCATCTCCTTCGCCATATCAGAGGGAAAGAAACAAACCCGCCCCATGACGACGCCGCAAGCAATGACATTTTAGTGAGCATGACGAGCCATAGTCGAGATACTGATAAAAATCACTACTAGTCAAAATTACCATAATAATCGTCACGCATTACTTTCAACTAACAATGGTTTGTTAATAATTTAGCTTAATTATAAGACAAAGAAGTTTGTGTGTATATACCTAAAGACACTGAATGTTATGCAGCGGTGATAAGGTCTACTATCGTATGTATACATCTACAGCAAGTAAACAACGTGTATTAGCTTCAAGTATTTATTCGCAACTGGCTTACACAGTACACATTCATGCGCTCAAAAGGGATATAACCTTTTAATAAAGAACACATATTATATCACTTATACCCATATCTTACAACTTCTAGTTAGAAAAAAACTATCCTTAAAATAATTACTCTAAAGCAATCAACAAAGAAAAGAAAAAATAAAGAGAAAGATTATATTATATCAGATTAGACCCTTGCAATTTCATTCGGTTTAGCTCCTATTGGCAAATGACACAATTTACTGATACATCTTTTAGTTATGGCATTCCCAGATTTTACACTATATACGCGAGTAATGCCATCGAGTCCTGGGTGTTTTCCCATTATGCGTCCCATCAACCATTTACCAGGAGGCATGTTATCTTGTTTCACTAACACAATATCGCCTGTGTTAAATTCAGGTCTTTCCGTTAACCATTTAGGGCGTTGCTGTAGTCTGGTAAGATATTCATTTTTCCATTTATGCTAGAAATCACTCAACAGCTTTTGTAAGTATTGCCATCTCGCCAAATGACTGACATTAACTTCTCGTAAATCTGGTGCAGGAACAACAGCCGTGGGCTCGCCGATTAAAAAGTGACCCGGCGTTAATGGGTTTAGGTTGTCGACATCAGTATCATCTAATGGACACAAAGGGTGCGAATTCAAACATGCTTCCACTTGACACAAGACTGTCAATAGTTCTTCATATGTTAGGGTTGTAGTTAATATTCTTTTTAAATGCAATTTAATTGATTTTACACCTGCCTCCCACAAGCCACCAAAATTAGGACTATAGGGTGGTATGAAATGCCACTGGGTACCATCTTGTGCAAGTGTGTTTGCTATATCCCCCCTGAAGTTAAGGCAAGCCTCTGTCCACGCATCCATCAACTCTTTATTCGTGCCAACAAAGTACCTCCCCTGATCACTCCACAAGTCAGAACACCGGCCTCTACGTGCAACAAACCTTCTGAATGCTGCAACAAATGATTGTGAAGTGAGGTCTCCAACCAATTCGATGTGAATGGCTTTTGTGCACATGCATATAAAGATTGCAACGTATGATTTTGTGGTCCTCACGCCTCTTCCTCGTGACATCAATACATTGTATGGACCTGCAAAATCCACGCCGCTGTGCAAAAATGGACGAGCTGGAGTTACTCGAACCTTTGGTAAGTCTCCCATAATTTGTGTTCTAGCCTTAGCTTTAATCTTAGCACATATTAGACATTTATGAATATAAGTTTTGACAGCACTCTTAGCTTTTATAATCCAGTATCTAGTTCGCAGGTAGGATAACATCAACTGGAGTCCTCCGTGGAGCGTTTTCTGATGAGCATCAGCTACGATGACTAATGTAAGTGGATTTTTATTATTTAATATTAGTGGATTTTTATTTTCAGAGCTGAGATTGGCATGCCGCAATCTTCCACCTACCCTAAGTAGGTTCTCTTCGTCCAAGTAAGGATTTAGAGATTTTAAACTACTTCTCTGTTCTACTGCTTTATGTTTGTTTATCCGTTCTATATCTTCACCAAAATCTTCAATTTGTGCTTTTCTAATGAAAATTCTCAGTGACTTGTCTAATTCTTCTGTAGTTAATGTTTTATCTTTGTTGGCCCACTTTTTACTATAGAGGAATCTTATTTTTATTTATTTCTCTTTATTGTACACCTTTAATTAGTAAATAGTGCAAATATAAGTTACAAATGTTAAGGTATAACAATCGGCGGTCTTATCACACACGGCGATTTCTTCCAGACAACCTTTGTACGGATATTGTCAAATATAATTGAGGGTAGTCTGTGGTGTACAATATAAGGTTATGTTAATATACTGTAAACTGAATACTATATATAACCATAAACGTATCACATACATATACCAATATTAATATTACTTACACATACACTAAAATATATATACATATGTATAATAATATAATTAAAAAGTATTTATAATGACAAATAATAATCCTTCACTTGTTTTTTAAATGACTGCAAGGTTTTGGCTTGTCGAATTGTTTCAGGCAAGTTGTTCCATAACCTGACCGCTTGCACTGAAAAGGACTTGTCTGTGAACTGAGTGGAATGTCTCGGCATTTTCAGCTTTAAATTCTCTGATGATCTCAGGTCCCTGCAATGTGTGTTGTGTAGGAACTCAAAACGTTCCTTAAGATAAGAGGGAGTGTGAGGATGGAACAGAGTACTGTACAAAAGAGAAAGAATATGAGGAATCTTCTGCAATATGCAACAACATTTTTTAATTCGGTAAGTGATTCGAAGTTTTCGACATCAATTACTGTTTCAGTTCCATCTTCGATATTTAAAGTGAGAAACATTGTGTTGCTAGTTTTTCTTTTTTCTAGATCTGTAACCGTGCTATCTGGTTTTCTAAATGTAAACGATTTTTGTGATAACCAATTTGGTCCTTGCCACCATAATGTGTTCCTCTGTAATTCAGTAATCGTAGAACCTCTTGATGCAACGTCGGCCGGGTTATGTTCTGATCGGACATGATGCCATCGATTATTGTTTATGTGTTGCAGTATTTCTACTACTCTATTTGCAACAAACGGCTTCCACCTCCCCGGGTCTCCAAAAAGCCAAGCCAGTACGACTGATGAGTCTGTCCAGGCGTATGTTTGGGTATATGGAATTCTCATGGCCTGGGCTACGTGATGTAGTAGTTTGGCAAGTAACACAGCACCGCATAGTTCTAGACGTGGTAATGTTAAGGTCTTCACAGGTGCTACCTTGGTACGAGCCGCTACAATGCTTACAGTGACGTACCCATCAGGATTCTCAACTCGACAATACACAACAGCTGCGATTGCGTGCATGAATGCGTCACAAAATCCATGAAGTGATAGCTTGTCCTTACCAGTTTGGTAACTAGTAAGCCATCGGTTCACCTTAATTTTCCCAACATTATTTAAGTCTTCTCTGATTGCTATCCATTTGTTTTCTAAGTGATCGTCTATTTTATCATCCCAATCAACCCCTTCCAACCATAATCGTTGGATTAATATTTTGGGCATGATAATAACAGGTGCTATCCAGCCTAATGGATCAAAAAGACGTTGTAGATCTGCCAAAATCGTTCTTTTAGTGATGTTCTTTGGAATAGGTGGCAAATTCAAAGAATAGTGAAAATTATCTTCTTTTAGAAACCATGATAAGCCAAGAGCCCTTACAGTGCCATCGATTGATATATCTATTTTTGCGTTCGTCGATACTCGTTCAGGATTGATAGATTTCAAGAATTCCAAATTGTTAGATGACCACTTTTGTAAGTTCATCCCACCTTTCTGTAGAATAGCTTGTAATTGCTTACCAGCTTCAATCGCTTCTTCCACCGAGTCAAATCCGGACATGACGTCATCAACGTACAGATCTTCTTTTAGTATTTTTGCTGCCACAGGGTAAAGTCTGCCTTCATCTTCTGCGATCTGTGTCAGCGTTTTGATGGCTAAATAGGGTGCTGACGTAGTTCCAAACGTAACGGTGAGGAGTCTATATTCTCTGATTAACTCGTCTTGGTACCATAAGATACGTTGAAAATCGGTGTGTTTTTTTTCCACTAAGATCATCCGATACATTTTTTCAATGTCACTAGTGAAGCAGATCTTATGCATACGCCATCTCATAACTATACTTCTTAAGTCGTCTTGAAGCAATGAACCAGACATCAAATCATCATTCAAACTAACACCACTACAATCTTTACTTGAGGCATCAAAAACAACACGCACCTTTGTTGTCTCCTTGTCTTCGCGAACAATGGCGTGATGAGGTAAATATACCGCGCAATTGTCACGCTCATCATTCCTCCATATGTCCTAGTTCCAGATATTCGTTAATAACATTCGTGTAAGACTCTTTTAAAATGTTGTTTTTATCTAATTTTTGTTTCAATTGCAGCAACCTTTTCAGTGCTATACTTCTGGTGTCCCTTTCTGAGGTTCGTGGAGGATCGACTTTAAGTGGTAAGTTCACTACATATCGTCCATGATCGTTTCTTGTGTGTGTGTCTTTATATATCTTTTCACAGGTTTCTTCTTCTTCTGTAAATTTTCTTTTGTTATCTATATCTTGTTCCCATAAAACCTTAAGCATGTCATCTATCGCTATAGTCTGATGCATTACTATAATTGACCGCTCTGGAGTTGTGTCGTTGTAAATTTTACCAAATAAAATCCAGCCTAGTGAAGTCCTTTGGGCACACGGAGAACCAGGTGGACCTTTGATGATGTCATTCTGAAGGATCTTGGCATATTCATCGACTCCAAGAAGCAAGTCAATGGAGCCTGGCTTATGGTACTCTGAGTCAGCCAGGCTGAGTCCTTCTAGATGCGACCAACTGAGTGATGATATTGTGCGCGTGGGTATCTTTGCCGTCAAGTGCTTGGAGATAACATATGCTTTTATCTGTAGGCTTTCAGTTTGACATCTCGATAATACTTGAACAACGTGCTTAACCCTTGATGATGTGGATCCCACGCCAAGTATAGTTCCTATAATTGGATATCTCGTACACTTCAGTAACTGCACCGCTCTTTCCGTGATTAAACAACCTTGTGATACCGGATCAATCAATGCTCTAAGTATGGTGGAATACCCTTCTTGATTTTTGACGATTACTACTGCTGTAGCTAATAAAGTTGTGCTGGTTGTTGCAGTAGTAGAGTTGCGGGACGTCACCATCGTGTTGACTTGTATGTCCTCTATCTCTTCTACATTGGAATGCATGCTAGCACGTTGGCAGATTTTATTAAAAGCCAAAATTATAACCGCAGGAGAACAGTTTTCCGTACAATGGAGGCAAATCTCCCTGGATTCGATAATCTGCCAAGACTCGAGGAAGACTTAATACTGTTTAGTCTAGGTATATACCAACTGAAACAGGCTAGGAGCTATTAAGGCGAACATGTGAATGAGAATGAATTATTTATCATTGAATTGGGTGACTCATTGCCAGCATCACATATTAGAGAGTTGGAAGGTGGGGATTTGTGTATAATATGAGGTGGAATCCAATCCCGTCATGTAAGGGCGAAAATCTACTATGTATATGTATACGTTAGTTTTGACAGAACGTTGAGTAGCGATCAGGCAATCAGTCACTACACACTACAGTCAGTATACATGTAATGCATAGGCAAAAGATGAAAGATGTTGTTCACACGTTGACACGTCATGTGCATCGTTTGGTATCTGACTTATGCAAGGCATGAACTTCTGAACATGAAAGCCCTCCGGCAATATTCTAAAATGATTTCATGGTACGTGCAGTTCCTAGATCCTCACTAAACCAACCACTAAAAAAAATTTCCGACAACAAAAAAACGTTTTGTTACAATACACATATTGCCTATGTGTATTGTAACAAAACGTTTTTTAGTTGTCGCCTATATGTTAATCCAGGTCTCCAGCTATCTACATACCAGTTAGTTTTGGCGTGAAAGAGTAACAAACACCCATCCATCCATCCATGGATGGATGGATATCCATTCAAACTTTCACATTTATAATATTAGTGGGATTAAATATTATTAACGAATACGGAAACGTGACTTATATAATACCCTCGGTTATTATTAAACAATATCACTCTTATTTAAAATTAAATTTATTAATTAAAAAATATAAAAAAGATATTAATTTAGGTCATACAGATATAGTATGGCAGGCTCATAGGCTGATAGCCAGGGTAGACTTGGAAACAATAACAGTGTGCGGTAATGGGTCTAGAACACTAGCTATAGAATGTAAACATTTATTGTCACTTTTGAATAAATATGCTCACTCATTTACTCGAACTACCAAAGAGTAAGAATGCACAGATCTAATAAAAATGCATATTCGCACAATGAATGATCAACCTATCTCTTGTAAGCCTTACAGATTATCCCACAAAGAAAGCGAAATCGTAAACGCCAAAGTCAATGATTTATTAGAAGCGGGTATCATTAGGGAGTTAATGCCTAATTATGCTAGCCTCGTAGTTCTGGTTAAGAAGAAAGGTGGGGATTATTGGCTCTGTGTTGGTTATGGGGCATTGAATGCTAATACTATTAAAGACCGATATCCCTTACCCCATATCGAAGATCAAGTCAATAAGCTATCGGGCAAATTCTTTTTCACAACACGTCACAACAAGTGTTCTGAAAAAGAAGCTCGCTCAAGGCTCCTATCAAGTCAGTCTTCATGAAGACTCAATACCGAGGACTGCATTTGTAACTCCGTCAGATCAATACGAATTTTTGAAAATGCCCTTCGGATTAGCTAATGCTCCAGCTGTATTTTCTCGGTTAATACAAATGACACATGGTAAAGTCGATCAGAACATTACCCTGACGTAATGTTGCCAACAACTACAGTTCAGGAAGGCTTAAGACTGTTAGAAAAAGTCTTACAGTTACTAACACAGGTAAATTTAAAATTTAATCTCGGTAAATGTTTTTTTTAAAGCGCACCGCAACTTACTTGGGTCATGAAATCTCAGTTGGTACGATACAGCCAGGCCAGGCTAAAATAAAATGTGTCGCAGAATATATATAATAGGCTACGTAATGTAAATGAGATTAGACAGTTTATTGGTTTAACATCATATTTCGGGAAATTCGTTTAAATATTTTGCCCAAATTGCCCGTACTCTTACTTTACTAACGGAGAAGGATGAAAATGGTATTAGGGTCATGAACAAGAAATGGCATTCAAAACTCTTAAACAGCGTTTGGTTGAAAAGGCAGTTTTAGCAATTTACAACTCTGAAGCACAGACAGAATTGCACACTGACGCCAGCAAAGTAGGGTTAGGTGGAATTTTCATGCCGTACCAAACTGACTGTAGTTTAAAACCAATAGCATATTTCGGTAGGGTGATTAGTAACAAAGCAGTATTACAGATTGCTCAGCCTTAAGAACGACACTTTTAAAGTGCGATTTAATTCCCCGTAGCTCGTTGGTGGCTCAAAATACAGGAATTTGATCTTGAGGGCAGGGGAACGCATGAAACACGTAGATACGCTGAGTAGAAATCCCGAGACAAATACTATACTCATGATTCAACATCCTACACGATCAACAATACGGTTTCACAAAAAGGCGTTGTACAACTGACGCCGGTGTTACCTTGGTACAGCATATTTTCGCCGCCTGGAAGGAAGCTAAGGATGCTCTCGGTATCTTTTGCGACCTCTCAAAAGCATTTGACTGCGAAAATCATGAAACGTTGCTACTAAAACTTGAGCATTACGGACTTTGTAAAAAAGCCCTCAGTTTGCTAAAATCCTACCTGAGTGATAGAAAACAGCAGGTTCAAATAAATGGTGTCAATTCATTAGAGTCAAAATTGAAAATGGGCGTCCCGCAGGGATCGATACTGGGCCCGTTTCTCTTTCTCGTATGTATTAATGATCTTCCCCTCTTACTAGATAGTAAACCCAAAATAGTATTATTTGCTGATGACACATCATTAATTTTTAAAGTAGATAGACGAGCCAATAGCTTTGACGATGTAAATAATATTATTCATCGAGTACATGATTGGTTTACTGCCAACAATTAAGTTCTAAATGGAAAAAAAACTAAATGTTTAAGATTCTCTTTGCCTAACGTTAAACATAGTGAATGTGACATCTTATTAAATAAGCAAAAGTTAGATTTTGTAAATGAAACTGTTTTCTTAGGGATATCGCTAGATTCGAGATTACAATGGGGCCTCACTTAAAATCTCTTTCGAAGCGGCTAAGTTCTGCAGCATATGCTGTAAGGAAAGTCCGCCAATTTACAGACATAGATACTGCGCGACTAGTATACTTTAGTTATTTCCACAGTGTCATGTCTTACGGTATATTATTATGGGGGCGTGCTGCAGATATAGAATAGACATTCGTTCTGCAAAAAATAGTTATCAGAGCCATTTATAATCTACGTAATCGCGAATCCCTTGAGGATCTATTTAAGGAAATTAATATCCTGAAGGTGCCTTGTCAATATATTTATGAAAACATCATGTATGTTAGAAAAAATCTTCATCTCTTTACAAAACGGCGTGAAAGACATAATTATGTTACTAGAAATAGACATAAACTAGTTCAAAAGTGCAAACATCTTTAATGGGGTACTGCGTTAAATTCTATAATAAAATACCTGATAATATTCTTCAACGAAGTGAGAAGAAATTTAAAACTCGTATAAAACGCACGCTATGTAAACGAGCATATTATAAGCTAGATCATTATTTAGATGATAAAAATGCTTGGCAAAATGCCGGTCCTGCTCCACAGTCACACTGTCAATGAGATAGATTATAGATTATTTATTCATATTTTAATCATTATTATTGACATTGTAAATTTTATAGAACATTGGTGTTATTTTATACACTGTTGACATTGTAGTTATGATACGCTTTTTATTCCTTGTTAATAAACAAAAAAATGAAAAATTGAATTGTACATGTGAGAACTGTGTAGTCACAAGTATTATGTTAATTTTCTATGTTGCTTAGCAGCTCTGTGATGTTCTTTTCCATTTTAGAACAATATTAATTTATGTTACATTTTCCTCACATTAAAGTCGGCTTACAAGCAATGTAACAAATAATTTTGTAAAAAAAAACATGTTGGAAAAGAGTGTCCTTGGAGTTTCTTGCCTGTTCTTCTCCATAGGATCTACGTTTTGGAACAGGCAATAAGCTTCACGACCGACTTATACTGACTGACTCCTCCTGACAATTCAAAAATACCTACAATGGGTTTACTTGAAACAAACATTATTTTGATTTTGATTTTGATTGACAATTCCGATTGGTTAATAACTTTACAGTTACAAGATGATAATATACAAAGTATTATTTCTAGACTTCGTGATAACTCCGATTCGAATTTATCTGCAAATTATATCGTTAAAGATAATAAACTTTATAGAAAAACTGTTACCGGTGAGCGTTTTATAATACCAAAATTAGTTAAGTATGTGTTAGGTTTACAAAAATAGATATATTAATTTGATATAAATTCGAAATATTGTATTCGTTTATTCATGTTTGGGGAGTGGAAACGAATGTTACGGGCAACATAGAATGTTTACCCCGGGAGAACAGTAAATTTAGACGGCCTATTTGCTCGTGGCCAGCATCGAGTTCGGACGTGTGATTAAAAGTGTATTGAAATAGAAGAATATAAATCTACCCTACAGTATTCACGTGAGTTTTATTGTACTTCCATTTTTACCTTTATTTGAGATATCTTACATATGGTCTACTACAAAAACTTTGCGATCAAATAGAGCACCCCTTGTTTGACAAATGTGAAAGTTCTATTAAAACTCAGTTTTGGTTTGAAGGTATTTACAACATTTATAAGAAAATAAATAAACTCTTGTTTACAATGTGCGTGTATTAAGTGCAACTATGGTAGGCTGGAGGGCGAACTACATCGGATTAACAAACCAGCCATACCTATGCATACGTTGCATGCTGATCATTTAGGTCCTTTTGCTAAAACTTGTAAGGGAAACACCCATATTCTTGTAGTAATCGACACTTTTACTAAGTTTGTATTCGCCCGGCCAGCTAAAAATTGCAGTTCAAAGGAGACAATCGGGCTGCTAAAAGAAATCATTGTGCAATTTGGTTATCCAGTTAGAATTATGACAGATGGAGGCAAAGCTTTTACGACTAGATATTTTAAGCAGTTTTCCGAGGAAAATCAATTTAAACACATTTTGAATGCAATAGCCAGCCCTCGCTCCCAGGTAGAACGAGTAAACCAGGTAGCACGTTATTAAATGGTCTTAATACTATGTCGGACAGTGAATGTACATGGGACAATAATTTATATGATATAGTCTGGGGAATCAATAATACACCTAACACGACTACTGGATATTCGCTATTTAATCCTATGGTTGGGCACCAAAACTCCAAATACCCATCCTTCCCGTCAGATGCGCCCTCAACCTTTGCAATTCAATTTAATGAGTTGCAGGTCAAAAGAGAAACTGCTAAGCTTTGTATCGATAGAAATGACTACAATGAAACGGCAATCCAAAAAAAAAAAATCATAAAAATTGTATCAAGTGTACCGTAGGTCAATTAGTTCTGTGGATAGGTAGTGTAGCTAGATAATTATGCAGTTACGGGGGTTACTTAAAAGCTAAACGGGTTATACACTGGTCCCTACAAAGTGTCAAAAGCAGTATACACGTAGGAAACTAAGTATACGCAATTGATTAGTCATACAATGACAATATTGTTTTTTTTTTATATCAGTTAAAGGCTAATTGTACAACAAATTAGATCTCATTATTATTAAAATGAACCATTATATTTATCTACCTACGTAATAAGTTATATTATAAATGAATGTAAATTATATAGATGTATTGATGATCTTTCGCTAAATAAATATATACATGGGATAAATTATTCAATGATCATAATTTGCAAACCACTGAATTTATTTAAAAATATATATTACATAAAAAGTAAACACTATATTATATTATAATATAAATATTAATACTGTCATAGATTACACTATAACATCAATTAAAATACTGAACATAATATACCTTTACATAATATAAGAAAATAAAATCTGTGTGACCTGTGTGAACTCTAAGGACTAATATTACTGTGTGATACATACTGTGTGATGTTGTGTGCTGTGTGATACATACTGTGTGATATGTGCTGTGTGATACATACTGTACGATGCATACCGTACTATGCATACTGCGTGATACATACCATAGACATTCATGCTGTGTGGACACACTGTCTGAAACTATAATCTGTGTGACAATGATAATTACTGTGTGATCTGTGTGACAATTATAATTACGGTGTGACCAAGTCCAGTTTTCCACATTTTCTTAGGGTTTTTTGTACTGTTAGAAAATTCTCTATGCTCGTGTTCTGTTTTGAGTCTATCAAGGAGATCGTTACAGAAGTTCCTGTATCGCGTATAGGTTTTGTGTAAAATTGCGTCATGTGGAAGTTTCTGTGACTTTATGTATAGCTTGTCCCTATGCTGCACGCAGCGGATTAGTCCGGGAGTGATGCAAGGTTTTATACTGAATTTTGAGTGACTTATTGTAGTTTGTTTGGTATACTTATCAATTATTTCGGCAAGTCGTTCACTGAAAGTTTTCACTATATGATTAATATCTCTGTTAACAGATAGTAGCGACCAGTCTTCTTCCATTAGTTCTCTCTTTATAGCTTCGACGTCCCGTTTTATAGTTACTCTACTACGAGATAATACCTTTTCTTTGTTAAGGGCTAAGCCAAGTATTACCATATAGTGAACGGTTATGTCGGATGAACACACTACACCCACTGCATTTTGGACGCTGTTCACAAAAATATGATCTAGGCAGGCCTCCGCCCTTGTCGGCTTCGTTATTGCAGGAAAAAGCCCGTGTTCTGCAGTGAGACATGTATACTCTAAATCATTACCGCTTGCGGTCGAGAGTAGGTTTATATTGTAATCGCCTGCAAAAATTAGAGGTGAGTTTTTGTTGGGAAAGTTTGTTAGAGCACTATCAAGGGAACACAAAAAATTATTTGTATTCGTAAACGATGGTGGGCGATATACGCCAAGAATAGTGACTGAGTTTGATAGCACAATTTGTAAACAATTTGCCTCATCAATGTCTGGTTCTGATACACAGACTCTCAATGTATTCCTGGCGTACACCACAACACCACTGTTTTGGTTAATCTTTTTTTTCGTACTGTACGAAGTATATGAAGGCATCTGTGGTATTATAGTAGTTTCGTCAAGCCAGCATTCTATTAACATGAGTATATCGAAATGGACCTTAAACCTTTCAAGGGTTTTCATGAAATTATTAAATTTTTTATTAAGGCTTCTAATATTTAAAGTCATGACTTTAAAGTTGTGATGTGGTGTAATTGCAGTGTTAAAATGTTCAGGCGTCTGTATTGTGTGACATTTGATACCAACCGAATCTAATTCATCTGATATGTTATTTCCATCAAACACAGTTAAATAACTGCCAAACAATACAGGCATCGACTTGCATTCATATATGCTTTTAATGAAAAATATTAGAAAACATCTTTTAGGGAAGACTAATACACAGCTATCCCGACAAGTATAATCATGCGTATATTTTGGATGATTACAATAATATATGAAATGTAAGCATAATCTCAGGTTATTAGTTACTAAATATAATATGTAATACAGACAAAAATACATAAGCATATATAAAAATGACACAAAAATCAGTTTAGGAAAAATGATAATAAAAACAAATAAGCAGGTCAATGCAATCCGCAGATAAATATTGCCATAATATTGATAGAGAGTATTTGTAAGATCCGCTCCATCAACAGTTTTCGATAACGTTGCCGAAGATGCGAGAGAGATCATTAAATGTGTGTACAGGCTGCGCTGCTTTACCTTCCCGTTGTTTGACGAAGATGTTACCCTGAGCGACCCAGCAAAAGGAGTAATCATGTTCTTTGGCTTTAGTTCTTGCTTCTCGAAAAAGCATTCTATTCTCCTTCGTTAGGCGCTCATTGTAATAAACTTTGTGTGATTTACCGGGAACATCTAGGTCAGAGCTAGTTACATTCCGTCTAGATTTGGACGCTTTTATTAGCTGGTCTCTCTTATTTCGGCGTAGGACTCGCACTACCATTGGTCTGACACGGGGCCCAACTCTGGTCACCCAGTCGATGTCGCAGTCAGTCATATCGACTCCTATTTTCTTCGCTGCCAAGAGTGCAATGTGGTGTAGATTTTCATTATTACACTCAGGAATGCCCGCTAATTCCAGTTCATTACGCAGCTGTTGTTGCGATTGGACATTTATTTCTTGTTTGAGCTCCATCACCTTGTTTTCAAGCAGCTTTACTTCCTTATCACGTCCCTCTAAAGTTTTTATTCTCGTGTCATTGGTGGCTGTAGTACTCGCTAATTCGTCTAGTCTAGCCTGGCAGCTGGTCAAACATGAGGTAGCATTTTCTAGACGGCCCTTAAGCGAGGAAATTTCTCGCGTGAGGAGACGAACTTCTTCTGTTAGCTGCCTTACCTCGGCATGGAGAGTGTCATCGGAGTTTTCACTGCATTTCTTCCTCAGTGTAATATTTTCGTCAGCAGGACGTACAGGAGTCGAGCTGTTATCTCCAACTTTCTTTTTCGTGGCACAACAATCGGGGCATCTCCAGTTCTTTTTCTTCTCTGCCGACATACATTGATGCACATCGAATAAAAGTTTTTGTCGCATGTTTGTAAGGAACATTTAATGCAATTTGCAATAACTACACTTTTTAAACAACCATTGCACTTCATTTTGTATTCTATGTTTGTACTTATTTGTTTTCAAATGAGATTGCGATATTCAATTTAGGGAAATTTCAAAAACAATTCATAGACTCCAGTGAGGTGAAGAGAAAAGTGTCAGCCACCTTTTTGGGCATTATCTTTGTTATATACATTACATTATTACAGTTTCCACCTGTTGTGTTGAGTAGAGGAAAGTAAGTAAATGGGGGTTAGTGCTTTAATATGGGCTAGTAACAATTCTCAAAAACAAGTAATTGAAAGACGTAACAAATGCCTATCTTTTGTCGCATTCATTAGCCCTAACATCGCAATCACTCTATTCGTCAGTTCACCGTGAGATGCCGTTAGGGTAAAACGTTATCGATGTTGCCACAAAATTTCACAAAGTACGTACAAATATGTTGTTCTTTTAATGAAAATAAGGGCTAAATAGTATAAAAATATATTTTATTTGTAGGATATGAGTTTCATTTTAAGTTTTTGGGTTGATTAATTGTTTGTGATGTTTTATTTTTAAAGTACAAGGTCAAGTTTATTTTGATCAAGAATTTCAAATATGGGCTATGGCCTTCAACCTCAACATCCAGATGTGAGACTCAAACAAAAACATCTACATCCGGAACTGGACATGAACCAACGCATGGTACCGAACCAGCTTCTTCCAGAATTGATCGCAGCAGCCTAAACTTAGCATTTCCTTGTGACGTAATTCCTGTACCAAAAAAAAAAACGAAGACATCCAACAGGGGTAGAAAAGCTGCCGTGCCTAGTGTTATAACTTCATTTCTTTATAAAAATTACCTACTTGAAAAAATAAGAAGAAAATAGAAAAATAAGAGAAAACTAAAAACAAGAAAAGCAAAGAATAGAAAAAATCTTTAGAAATAAGGAAAAAATGAACTACACAACCAATGACACTGAAGTTATTGATAGAGAAGGTGAAGAGGATATCTATAATAGGCGAAGATATAAATGTTCTGCAGATGTGGGTTCTACTGGCAATTTTTTTCAGAGAACACTATGGGAGAACTCTGGGTTCGATGCTTGATGTGTGAGCTTTAGGCTCATAATGATTGCGCTGGGCCAGAATTTGACACATGGATTTGTGATGATAGCAAGTAAAATAATTAATTTCTTAAAATTACCAAAGTTCTTTGATCTCTTACTAGATACGCATTTTATGATGGTTATTTTCTTAAAAGATACTCAAGTCCATATTTATAGCCCATATTTGAGTATCTGGTCCATATTTAGTGCCTATTTTGCAATTTTGTTTAATTCTCAATTTTGATAATATCTTTTATTAATAAAAATATAAGACTGTTACTATGTTAGTTAAAAATATGTGAACGCTTAATACTACATTAATAAAAAGTTCATTTTTTAATTGTTTTTTTTTATTTTTCATCCAAAAACAAAATGGTAGCGCATATTTAGTTACTCTTCTCTACTGTTCAAGGTGTATTCAACGGTCGTTATCCTCGGCAAACAAGAATAAAATGAACTATCACTATCGGCGATAACCTGTATCCTGTATTATGGGTATGTGGTGACGTCTAGAAGTCCGTCACCTGTGTTGTCTGTGTCTTCTCCATGAAGGGGTACACTGTTAACACTCCCATCACAGCCATTACTACAACCGCCATTATTATTGTAACTACCTCCATCACCAAAACCACCACCACCACAACAACAGCCTGTTGAAAAACAACAGCATGGTGGTGAACAAAAACGGCCCGGCCTACATTGGCCATTTGGTAGACTGGTGGCTTTTAGGGGCAAACCGCCGCCAACACCGCCGTGACCCGAGTATCCGTCACCCCCATCACCACCAAAATTGGGGCATCCGCTTATTCCACCACAGCCGGTCATCGATTTCTGTTTGAAAAAAAATTATGATTACTACATTGTTAGCAAACAAGCATACTGCATTATCGGTTTTTCTTATTATTTAATTTTGCAGCTTGCAGTGTGGCTTCAGGTTAATTAAAGTGTAAAAAGCCAAGCCAAGCCACCCAAGTTCTTCCCGTTCTTCAATCCTGGATACAGCTGTCAGATCATGCTGAACTTTAAAGGAGGTGGGGCATAGCGGAATGTCATTGCGCTCGTACTTAGAGTAATGTTCACCCCCGCCTTACAGAAGATCGCACCTATAATAACATCTCTTACTGTGTAATATCATGTTACATTCCTGGCGGACTCCAGAGCTCCAGAGGGTGTCCTGTGTTGGCGATGGGGGAACTACGGGGCTAACAATACTGCCTTAGGTCTGTGTGGGCGTGGAAGGTAGGTGCGGCGATCGGGGAGCCCCAGTAAAATGGCTGACCACTAGCTACCTGCAATTTAGTAGGGTACCCGAACCCAGAGATCACTTAATCTTCACACTGGGCGGCTGAACCGCCAACTTAGCGAAAAATCCCTAGTGTGGTAGTCGTGACGGAGAAGGAGACAGGGGGGGACCGGGGGCCCTTCCGTACGCCGCGCCCACAAACCGCACAACCTGTATCGTTCTTTGGCAGGATTAAATCGCGCGTTTGTCTTTAAAAAAAAAACTCTTCTTAAAAAAATACATGCTAAGAAAATCTAGGAAAATGTCTTCAGCGGCATCCTCCTAAACCCTAGTGGACTACTGCAATATCAGGGCTGCAATTCACGCAAATCTAGATGCACTACCTAGTCTGGCCCATAGCGTGCAAGAAAAAGCCGATATTCTGGGTACTTTTTGTTTGCCTTGAACTCAACCTTGAACAACGATGGCAGCGGTGTTTCCCGATGGTCAGATTGTTGGCAAGACTAGTCTGGCCAAAAGGTTTTTTCCCCATTGTTCAGATTGATTTGACATCTGGCGGTTTACATAGAAAACAAGTTTTGTCAAAGTCGAAACTGTAAACTTGTAATATCAGGTATTTGGTGTTGGTATTATATATTTATTTTTATCACGTTCTAAAAAATGACCAACATTCAATTCTCCATTATTAGCATCATATTAATATATTTATTAATATAATTTGTGAATTTAGTATGAATTCATCTCTTATTATATTGTCTTTAGTCCTTTTAGTTGTGTTTTGGTATTTTTTTATTTAATTCTTTGTTCAGAAAGAAAAAAGGTTTTTTCTTTCTAAACAGTTTGTGGTTCAGTCTCTGCCCAAAAACCGACCAAGTTTGTTTAAAAGTAGGGGTTTGTAACCATTGTTTTTGAATTTTTTGAAATTGTTGTAAGTTGGCCGTATTAGGAGCATCATTAATAATATATTGCCAGCCTTCATCTACCAAGTTTGGAGGTAGTAATGGAAGAATTCCCGAAAGTGCAATTATGCGTTTCGATGTTTTTGATTTAGTCAAATTAAATTTCTTTGCTTGCTTCTACACGTTATGAGAGAAATGATAATAACAATCGTTTATTACCGCACTAGGGTATACCTTTTTTAAGGCATTAGAAACGGCAAATTTATAATCAAGGGTAAATGTTTTGGCTCCGTATACGGCAATTGTGATCTTAGCATGCTAAACATGGAATAATATTAGTGGAGTCAATGCTGCCTCCGATATCATCGTGGATGGTATAAAGCTGTGAAAATGATGCAAAGGCTACACTTTTAAATGTTCCGTCACAAAAATCATTATTGACTTGTTTTAAATATTATTTCGATTGCTGCGTACAAAAAACAATTAAACGAACTTTTCGGGTCAATAAAATAAGCCTAAATAAAATCGCTAAAATCCCTAATTGTAACACTGCAACATTTAATAACTACACATACGACTATTATTACTTTTACCAAAAGAAAAAGACCCATTACACCATGGATTACAATAGGTATTGTTAAATGCTTCCAAAAGAGAGAGAGAGAGAGAGAGAGAGAGAGAGAGAAAGACGCCGCCGGCTGCGGGTATTGGACCTCCGGGCATGAATGCAGGCCGCACGGAGTTCTGCTAGCTCTTGGGACCACCAAAATACCCCCTTCCTTGGAGGACGGTGACCGCGACCGTGAATTCAGGGCATGGCTGCATCGCATACCTGCGTTAACGCATTGCAAAGGCGGCCAGCCCCAAAATCAACCTCCTCAGTCGGAGGTGGAGGAGGATATAGCCAAGACTGAACGATGGCCTCCTTCTCCAGAAGATCCCTATTTAGTTTACCCACAGCCCATCGCAGAAATCGGGGAGATCGCCGCGCCATGTGACCCCTTCTGGGGTCCTGGGTCTGGGAGAGCTCGAATCGGATGTAGAGGCGATCCGAGAGCGTCTCAAACTCTTCTAGGATGCACCAGTTCCTTACTCGTGCGGCGAGGGCAGGTGTAGTGAACGAAAGGTCCACTATCGACCCCCCCTGTTGCATGCACGTATTGGTGGAGCCTCTGTTGAAGAGACAGAGGCCAACCGATGCTGCTTACTCTTCCACTGCCTCGCCGCGGGTGTCCGTCCTGGGGGACCCCCCACGCAGTAGACTTTGCGTTGAAGTCCCTGAGCTCGAGCGCATGCCCAGACGACTGACGCCGCATCGAGGTCCCCAAGTTGTTAAGGAATACCTCGAAATCGGCCAGACTCCGGTTGGGAGAGAAATAGATTCCGTAGAGCGTGACTCCCCCCATTTGGCAGCAACATAACAGGCAGGTTGGCCGCCGCACAAGCGGCGCAGTGAGGGGCGGTGGAACAATTTGCTGAAATATGACCTGGATGACCACATCAGAGTCCAGTACA
This sequence comes from Euplagia quadripunctaria, assembly GCA_963859945.1. Taxonomy (NCBI): domain Eukaryota; kingdom Metazoa; phylum Arthropoda; class Insecta; order Lepidoptera; family Erebidae; genus Euplagia; species Euplagia quadripunctaria. The sequence goes on from OY982573.1 coordinate 140,443, forward strand.
GTCAAAAGCACTGGTGCATGCGGCACGGGTGTGGCCCGGCGCCAGGCACCTATAGCACCTCATAGGCCTGGCTTCCAGAGCTGAAACCCGGACACACTGAGGCCGATGAGGTGCCTTCCTCCGTCTACGAGTTTTTTTGCTGTGGCGACGGGACAGCTGGCCCACACCGCACCAACTCCACCAGGCCCAGGGCGATTTGCACCGACCCGGACTGTGTCTGAGGTGCATCAAGTTGCACTTGTAATAAAAGCCAGAGGGGGTAATTGAGTCCTCCAGACCCGAGACACGGATCTCCGCGCACTTAGTGGGCCTGGTGATCTTCACGCCTTATTCCGCCGCAAATAGACACCGCAGTTTTTCGGCCAACGCGTTGGCTCTCTCAACACCCTCCACTCCGGGATACTCCAAGACGCGAGCCCCCGTTTGAGCTTTGCGGGTTCGCCCACTGACGCCACCCAATTCGCCGGGTTGGACGATGTCGCGAGCCCAACGGAAGACCTCCGCGTAGGAGAGGCCGCGCTGCTCCGCCTCCTATGACACTATGATAACAACGGCCGCCGTCTTTGGAGGCGAGAGCTTTTTGAGCTTCTTAACACTTTATGCGCTTGGGCGGGTGCTGTCTAATCTGCAGCCGTCTTATTTTTCCTCCCTCCCCTCGTCTTCTTATTTTTTGACCCCTGGACAGTCTGGAAGCCGTTGGAAAGGCCTTGGGCCGAGGTGTTGAAGTCGAGTGTGGGGGCACTGGGTGCGCTACAGGTTACAGCCGGTGCACGCGTAAGTAGGGGTGGAAACGCCTTTGCCTGGGCTTGGAAAGAAGATACCATCTTGTTCTTCCCCTGTACTGACACCTTTGCGGCCACGGCCGCCGCATATGTACTCCCGGTGCTACTACCTGAAACTGGAGACGGTGCTTTAAACGGCACCTGCTTCGGTGCAGCCAGTGAAGGCCGAACAAAGGGCGCGGGAGGTAGCCTTGCCTCCAGACCCGCAAGGCGACCGTCCATCATGCGCCACACTGCGTCGGTGATTTGACGCAGGTGGGCATCCGGAAACGAAGAAGCCGAGGACGTGGGCTGTTGCGATAGCGGGTGTAAATCAGATCGCTTCGACGCATTTGCCCGAAATTGGGTAAACTAGGCACGGAGATCGACCATCAGACGGCGGGCAACATCAGCAATAAGGGTCTCAATGACCCCCACAACTGCCGAAGATGAGTTATTAAGTGCTCGAACAAAGGGGCCTTTCAGATTCTTCGACTTGGTGGCCACCATATCAAAGATGCCATTCGCTGCATCAGTCCTAACTTAGAGGCCTTTATCCTGCCCTGGAAAAAGCACCCCAGGTGTCTGAAAACGCGGCCTTGTACGCCCTCTTGTCGCAGGTGCAATTTTCGGTGCTGGCATATCATCTGATACGCCAAAGACACCCCTGGACCGCAAAAGACTCCGCTTGCGGCTATCCGTGCCAAAAGATAGGTTCTAAGACGACCCGGAACCAGACTCCGAGTCACCCCTCCCCTCAACCGGTACGGCAGTCTTGCATCGAAGACTGTTAGATTTTCGACTACCCCCAGGAGTCAGGTTGACTTCTGGGAGCTCCATCGGTAGCGGCGTCAGACGTGACATTAACTCCGCATCATCTTCAGCGCTTGTTGAAGACGCTTGTGCTACATTATTAATAAATGTATCCTTCTGTTTTTCATTTGTAGTTTTATAAGTATTAGGTTCCATATTTTAATCCCACGAGTGGGGGAGAAAAAAAAAGTCAACCCGGGCAGAGTTCCCCCAATACGGGTATTGGGGGAACTCTGCCCGGGTTGACTTTTTGCGGTAAGCGTAAGTTTGTGCCCTGGCCACGCACCAGAGCACGGGATTCGGGGCAATTTTTAAAAGAGGTTTTCTTCCTCCCAGTCCGGGCGGCTAAGCCAAGACTCTCGTCCCCGATCGGAATCGCGAGACATGACCACGACTCCTTTCGGGATTACGATATGCCGACGGTGGCAAGGAAACTAAATCCTCTCATGCCTGCTCGATGGCAGTGTGAGTGCACGCCGAGCCCGTCCTCCTTCTCCACTGAGAACAGCGAAGAAACTTCGACCCATGTTAGGGTCCCTCCTTCGTGATTTTTTACCGAGGTTTTCATCCTCATAGCTCCGAAGAGCAAAGAGCCAACAGATAGATCTGCTCTGTTAGGCCAAGCCTAAACCGAGTGGCCCAAGAAAAATGGCCTCCTCTTTGTACTAGAATATTAGCCGTTGGCGATGACACCCTCCTCAAAAACAGAGGAAGAAAAGGCAGCGTCATCGCCAACGTTTCCAAGCTGCACCACGTGGAGGTTTTCTAGACAGTACCCCATTCGTAGCCACCCTAGTACAATCGTAAAATCCTATCAAAAATATACATTATTAAAATTCAACCGGAGTGAGTTTTTAATTTTTACGGTTATCGTTTGATCAGCGCAACCTTCGACTTAGCGCATTATAAGGCTATGGACACATGCACATGCGCCGTATGCATTTTGTGACGCATCGTTAAAAATATGCAACTCCGTATATTGCATGTTTGAATTTGTGACTGTGTGACTTGTTTTTCTAAATAATTAAGTGTGGTTATGAATTTTTTCCAATTAGCTCAAATAGCCTGAGGCACTGGATCGTCCCGTCCAATTTTATATGTTCACAAATTTTGCAATAATATTTTTGCGAGTACTATGGTAGGTGCTAAAAGTCCCAGTGGGTCATACACCTGAGATATAATTAATAGAATTATTTTTCTTTTTTTTTATTTAAAAAATACAACTCCCGCATTAGGAATTACTCCTGTATCGCGGGGGACTTTACAAACATACAAAGAACGGATTCAAAGAACACCCAGACTCGTGTGGGAATCGAACCCACGACCTATGGCATAGCAGTCAGGGTCACTAACCACTAGGCCAACAGGCCAGTCAAAAATTATGCGTTTAGTGACAGGAGTTTCCTTTAATTTTAGCTTTGTTGTATTATATAATTAATCTGTATTATTGGGCCATCCTAAGCCTAATGTTTTATTTTGATGCGTATCGCCTACAAATAAATTCTTCGACTCATATAAACGTAGATAAATCGAAATTAAATTGCCATTTACGTAAATAAAAATGACCCGAATTTAATACCTCGGACACCTTATTGCAAATATTAAGTAATTAAGTTTCTTTTTCATTAGAACCCGTAATAAAATCATCAACATAAACACCTTGTTTATGTTATCTTTATCAGGGCATTCTAGCGCTAATTGTTTCACACAACGCAAACTCAAAAAAGGTGCGGACGCCGTGCCGTTAGTAACAGTGTTGAGCCGGTACACACCGAGCTCATCTGACGTGTTTTCTCTACATATAATTAATTTTAGCGCTTGCTGATCGGTTTGTATTAATATCTGTCTGTCGATTTTTTCAATGTCCACGCAAGCAACATAATATATGTTTACTGAATACTGAACGAAACGTAATAAAATAGTGAAAATATCGTTTTGTAAAGATGGCCCGATTGACTGAATGTCATTTCGCATCGGACGTGGTTTTTGAATTGGAATCAAACACCACACGCAATTTGGTAGTTGTACTATGTTCTTTAAAAACACCGTGATGTAGTAAAAAATAATGTGGAGACGTATAGTTATAAATTTTTGTCATGTGACTGAGTTGTAAATATTCACGCATAAAATCTATATATAATGGTTTTTAACTCGGTGTACAACGACCTATTTTGCGTTCAAGCGCGAGGAACCGACTCTTGGCGTTTTGATACGAGTCGCCGCGTTGGTCAGCGGACTCACGTAGTGGGATGCGACCAGAGAAACGATCACGATTATCACGTGTAGTCGTTTTTACGAATAAAGGTTTCACAATCCTGCTCCTCTTTAGACAGTGCCATCTTGTGGGTCCCGTATATTGCTTTTCAAATAAATAACGTCACTTTTTATCCACACTATTTATATCATTCAAACCGCTCACATCTCACTTCTGATGTCGAATCCACAGGAAGAGGTTCAAACAATTTGGGCACGGAGGGAGGGACGGATGATAAGAAAACCCCTTATTCATATTTAATCACTGATGTATTGTATTGTATGTATGAAACACTACAGTTCCTAGGCTAGTGTTGACTCGGCGGCCAAACATAACGTTTACTCGTCTGTTCACACTCCAATTCCCTCTACCTACCGTCCAGACCCTGTGTAACACTGACAGATTGCGCTTGTGTTTCTATCCGCTGAATTTTTCATCAAAAACCTTTATTCGTCGAAATATATATATATTTTTTATTTTTATGGTATAAGGGGCAAACGAGCAGACGGGTCACCTGATGGTAAATGACTACGCAGCCCATGGACACCTGCAACTCAAGAGTCACGAGTGCGTTGTCGGCCTTTAAGGTGGGAGTAGGGAAAGGGTGAAAGAGGGAGATTTACTGGTCAGGGCCTCCGGTAACCTCACTCACTCGGCGAAAAGCAATGCTTCACTGCCGGTTTTCTGTGAGGCTGTGGTATCACTCCGGTCGAGCCGGCCCATGCGTGCCGAAGCATGGCTCTCTCACGATGAATTTGTTTCACAATATATCATTCATTAATATCTGTTGAGCCCTTAAGTAGTTACAAATTCTTCATTCTTAAGTTATATTAAACTAGCTGCGCCCCGCGGATTCACCCGCATAAGTCCCGATCCCGTGGGAATATCGGGATAAAAAGCCTATGTTAATCCAGGTCTCCAGCTATCTACATACCAAGTTTCATCGCAATCGGTTCAGAAGTTTTTGCGTAAAAGAGTAACAAACATCCATACATCCATACTCACAAACTTTCACGTTTATAATATTAGTAGGATAGGTAATAATATTAATACGTTACCACGTTACTAGTAATCAATATTTAAAAAAAAAATAGTAATGAAAAAAAATAGTAGTCTTCGCGTCTATGCGCTTGCGCAACCCAGGACCAGACCAAACGTGCCCGAGCCGTGTCTTTATTATACGGGGTGTATTTGAAAAAGGAACACTTACTTAAATCACGGAAAGGGCATGAATCTAGCATGGAGTAGCAATAAGAATTTTTAAAATAGACTATCTATTAACAAATTATGACCGTTTGAATTTCCAGGTATTTTTACCTCCGTTTCTCATAAAATCAGGTGGAACGTGTTAAAAAATTTTCATTTTACATATTTTTTATTTTCAAACTATTCACTCAGTTATTAAGAAAATACATAAAAGTAACTTTAAAAAATATCGAATTTAATTTTTATGGATTTCCTTAGTAATGGAATGAAAAATAAAAAAAATGTACGACTTAAAATCTTTAAATGTATACAAAGCAGTTAACACTGGAGCTCGTTCCTCAGCTCCGACTCACCCCATCCCACTAGTGGCAACCACTAGTGGGTTGGAGTAAATTACACGCCTAGCCAAATATCACGCATCCACAGACCAATACATGCTCTCGGAGAGGTAGATGATCCAATTACACTCGCTCAACGTAGAGCGTTACTATTATCTTATCTGTGGTAGAGCGCACACAGCTCGCGAAGCTATCACAAATCGTCCGAGATTCTGACTCCGCCACCATGTTAACTTTTTAAATGTGGGTCTAAGTCGCCCTAGTTTACCAGCAGCGCCCCAAGCCGAGATTCGTACGCAACAGGGTCTGACCATGGGCATTGCTTAATAAGACTGGACGAGAGCCCTCAGCGCTCACCCAAAGCCCGTGTAAGGTGAAAGAAAAACTCGGTCCTTTTACGCACAGACTACTTTTATGATACTGAAACTTTTACGCATCGAGCCCTCGCTACGAAGTACGAACGTGTTGGCACCTAGCGTTTCTGTACTAACGTATATTTAAAACAAAATTCATCAGCACAATAAATCTAAATAAATTAATAAACACTAAAGTTTGGATTTTTCCTAAGAACCCCCTACCTGTGACGGGTGACGAAAGTCTTCCCGCCACAATAGGGGTGGGCGTACCTACATGTGTTATAGGTTAAACACATAAACCTCTTTTTGGACTTCACCGCAGTCGGGTAAAAAGAGTATCGTTTGAGTTTCTTGCCTATATTCTTTATAAGATCTACATATTGTATGTTTACAAGTAGCTTCATGACTGACTTAGCTGACTTCTGACAATTCCAAAATACCTTCAATTGGTGCATGAGCATTGGCTATTAAACTTGGAAAAACTTAACTATATTGTGAACATCGACATTTGGAAAAAACCATTTATAAAGTAATGCTATTGTTATACCATTTTATAGATAGCATCGGTCGCACCACCGCCATTTGAACCATGTAATCTGTGCATTTTCTTGTTTTTCTTTTTCTTGTTCCTCGTCATACGACTGGAGAATTGCAATAAGAATCTGGTTAGTAAATATAAATTGTTTCAATATTAGATTACCTATAACAAGGAGGTTCTGTACACGGTACCGATAGTCAACTGCACTCGCTCATCGGTTGCCTATAAGCATGCTTAGCGGCCATCGGCTTTTTAATGTTTGAACGCACACATGGAATTTCCAGTCAATGTTACGACGTTTATCACAAAAACCTTCACCCGAAGCCGAAGCTGAAGTTGTATATCAAATTCAATATCTTTACTACATACTATAAAACAAAGTCCCTCTCCGCGTCTGTCTGTTTGTCTGATTTTCATGCGGTTTTCACCAATAGATAGAGCAATTCTTGAGGAAGGTTTAGGTATGTAATTTGTTAAGGTTTTGTGTAAATTGGTTGAAATATGATGAAGACTGTTGAAGATGTCTCTGCTACCCGTGCGAAACCAGGGCGAGTTGCTTGTCATTTCATAAAATTGCTCAACAATAATTCAAAATCATCAATTATTTATTTATTTATTTATTTAATCTTAGGAAGACCAACAGCAGATAATAACAAGCTAACGATGCGTAATATATAACAGACAGCCAATTATAGGTCTCCACGCTTAGCTACTGTATATAAGACAATGCGTGAACACTGTGACTTACACTGTTTAACTAGGTAATAATGATGAAAATTTGTTATTGTTGATTACGTGTTTGAAAAAAATCAAGACTGAGCATCCGCCTCACTGAATCGGGTTTCGAATTGAATACGTCTAAGTTGTGTATTTTGGTTTGTTCATTTAGCGTTTTGCCCGCTCGCCAGAGAAACGCGTTTTGACGATAATTTGTGAATGCTAAGGGAAGATGAATAGTAATGTCTTACACTTTTAGACGGCACATTAAAATTAATTTTATTAAGAAGGTCAGGGCAGTCGATCGAACCGGATATTATCTTTATTAGGTAAGTTACATCGGCTATTACGCGGCGATTAGTTAAGGGAAGAATATGGAATCTGTTGCAAAGATTTAAATAATTGTCGGACTCATATTTAATGTTTAGTTTGTAACATAAAAAAATTATGAATTTTCGTTAGATATTTTCGATACGAGAGATGTATATATTATATCGCGGATTCCAGACCTGACTGTCATATTCTAATATACTGCGCACGTATGTACAGTATAGGATCTTAAAGGTTTTGGCCTCTTTAAACTGTCACATGCACGCATCACAAACCCTAGCGCCTGATATGCCTTAGTTATAATGTTATTAATATGGTCTTCGAAAAGCAACTTAGAATCGTGCATGATTCCGAGGTCGCGAACGTTAGTGCATTGTTTTAATTTGTATCCATTTAAATAATAGTCAGAAGGTAATGTAACGGGTTTCCTGCTAAAGGTCATTAGTGCACATTTGGTGTGATTTAGATCCAACTTGTTAAGCGTGCAGTAATCTGATAGGCGTAAAAGATCAGATTGAAGTTCAATTACGTCCGTAACGGTTGACACAGCTTTGAAGATTTTCATGTCGTCCGCGAAGCATAAAAGTTGAGAGTGTTGGAAGCATTTGTCAATATCATTAACGAAAATAAGGAATAACAAAGGCCCAAGAAGAGAACCTTGAGGAACTCCGCTTGGAACCTTTACCCAACCTGACATGTAATTATTAATAACAACAGCTTGCGAGCGATTAGTTATATATGATGTGAACCATCTCAACAGGTCTCTTATCCCGATCGATTGTAACTTCGAAATTAACACGGTATGATCTATTCTATCAAAACATTTACAGAACAATTACAGAAATATATAATATATAGAACAACACGCCTAAAGTCACCGCAACAATAAGTTGCTTTGTCAAATGTAAAATTATGAAATAAATGGATAATAGATATCTCATATAAATATATGTATAACCGTATCTGTCTGTATCTTCTATAACCACCTTTTTCTAAACTCCGGCTACTCTTTTAAATCACCAGATAGTTAAGTATAACAAAATTTAGTAAATTGTATTACAGAACTGTTTTTTTGTTCGCAATTATGTAACGTAAACACACCCATTACCGCCAGTTTAAGCCAAGTTCAGATTGATATGCAAAAAATAAGCAGATGTTTAATAACTGGCGTCATTTTTTTATTTTATTTTTTCAAGTACTGAAATTAACGATCTTTTTAGTCCCTATTACCGATCCAAAGCATGGGGTGTTTTCCTAATACCTTTTTTTGTGGCACTTATTACCGACCGCTAGATGAACAGAACGATTCAAATTTAATAAAAATGCTCGTGTGAGTTTAATTATTTATATAAATTATCCACTGCAAAACAGGATGTTATTATCAAAGCTTAGCTCTACAAATGCATAACAGCCTTCAATCAGTCTCAAAAAATATGCTTATTAACATGAATTATACTATAACAAATTATAGTATAATAAATGCAGACTAGTACCTGTGGCATTATACAACAGTAAATTTCAATATCAGTTTTTTAATGAATATTGAAATTGATGTTTTAATATATATTTTATAAATATTTACAATTTTTATGAGATTATATTATGTTTACTAGAAAAATAAATAAAAAATTACTGACACACTATTCACTGACACAGTCAGGCAAACAGACAGACGGACGGAAACGCTTAAACTATAAATGGTCGTTGTCCTTAAAAACTGCAAAAGTACAGGTAGATCGGTTATAGGTTCTATTAAAGAAAATCGCATAACCTATTACCGACCCAATTAAATGTATATGTATTAAGTAAATGTATTTTTAGTACATTTGTATGATTATATTCGATTCCGACATACCACTTCACCATTAGCTAAGGTGAGGTGATGACCCGAGGGGGATTCCACACGAAAAAAAAAAAAAGGTCCAGTAGCTATAAATATTTAATATTCATGATATTTTAGCTATAAATAGCTATAAAAATACAATACTTGAGAATTAAATATCCTTTATTCATTAAACATTTAGATAAGAACAAAGTTGATTTTCACAGCTATCGATAGTCTTAAATATATGGCGCTAATATCTCAAATACAACTTGACATACTAACTAACCAAATTAGTATATAATACTACTTATTAATAATTGATGCATTTTAACAAGAAAAATGGAAATTAAAATATTCATCAAAAACCTAACAGCGACATGGCTCGGTAATAGGAATAAAATTGTGATTATTGATGATTACCGCCACATTTTAATATTGAATTTTAGGGAAATTAAAGCTGTATCTCATGAAATTATTTGTGTTTCTGAAAGTATTAAGAAGGCATCAAAAGCATTAGAACGTTCATTAGTATGCTTTACGATTATATTATCTGCTAAATAAGAAATGAGTGTACTTACGCAATCGGGAGCGGGACACTATTAAATATGCGCTATATCCGGACTCCGTCGACGAACTATGCAATTATTCTTAAAATCTATGGTTTACGCGTGAGCGTAAGTGATGAATATTTACAATACAAATACATCTATATTTTCTCTAAAGTAACCACTTGTCTAACTTTAATACAACAGTTTAAAATTATAATTTTATGAAACGGGCGGTAATGGGTGCCGATTTTCAGGGGTCGTTATTAAGTGGATTTACGTTATGTAAGATTAAAAGTTAGGTTATGAAGAAATAAAAGAAAAACATAAGAGATGGAAAATAAGAAATATATTAGCTCACATTACATTTCTATTATGTATGTGAAATAGACTGTGAATCCAAAACAATTCAGTCACAAGCGTTTTCATCCTGTATCCTGTACCTACTGCTGAGTGAGTACTGGCGAATGTACTAGCTATTAAGGTATAGTTACCGTTGTACTGTACCTAGACTTAAGCTTGTTTAGACTTAACACTTGTTTATTATAAAATCCCACATACCAGCATGTCTTTTAAATTCTGTCGTTTACATATTTACCGCCAATTTTGAATTTGGAACTGTTATGTATACTTGTCACTATTTGTGCCTGTTAATGTATGTACTTGTACCACTATTGTTTTTTCTAATAAACTACCGACAGTTGGCTCTGAACTCTGGTTTTATTGATACACAACACTGGCGACGAGGCGGAAATTAATTGATTTTAAGTATTATTTATGCGTTCAAGTTACTACCTAACATGCCACTCGGTAAAATTAAGTTTTAACATCAGTGACAAAAACTGGGATACATATGTGCGCCGTGTAAAACAATTTATTACACTTAATGAAATCAAAGATGCTTTACACGTGTCGACGTTAGTGACGCTTGTGGGCCCACAGTGTTACGATCTTATGTGCGACTTATGTTCTCCTGAATTACCAGAAAGTAAATCCTTCGAGGTTCTAGTGAATTTGGTTAAATATTACCTGGAACCGCAGCGAGCGAGCGCTATCTCTGATAGCAGAGCGACACGTTTTCAGACAAAGGAAGCAGGCGCAGGGCGAGAGTGTCGCCTCTTACTTGCAAAGTCTAAAACATCTGGCAAAGACTTGCAATTTTGGTACCTCGCTGGAAGTGAATCTACGCGATCAATTCGTGTCAGGATTATATAGCGAAGACATGCGATCCAGGCTGTTTGCTAAGAAAAACATTGATTACAAGCGATTCGTGCGACAAGTGTGGTGAAAAAAGACATCTGAAGGCGATGTGCAAAAAAAAGTGACGGTAACGCTAATGCAAAGAAAAGTCAGTACTTTTTGTTCGATAGCGATTCAGATGATGATTGTCATTTTTATAACTTGGTTAGCAACGTTGGTGATAAACCTTATTATATTCAATTGCGTGTAGAGGACGTGCAGTGTAAATTTGAGATTGACACAGGGAGTAAGATATCGGCGATATCTAAGAAGTTTTATGACGACCATTTCTCCAAGACACCTATCCACAGTAGGATTCTAACTTTTAGATCGTATACGGGTGACGTCATCGAGACTTTAGGTTTTATTGTGGTGCGTGTGCAGTGCGGCACCCGTGCGGAAACCGGTTATCTAAAGCTTTACGTGATTGATAACGGTGGGCCTCCTTTGTTGGGACGCGTTTTCGCTGATGATATTTGTGTAACTGGCTCCACCAAAGTAATTCATTTGGTCAATTTGAAGGCAGTCTTACAAAGATTAAAAGATAACGGACTTAGAATAAATTTTGCTAAGTGCCAATTTTTTAGAGATTCGGTCACTTATTTGGGCTATAAAATTGACAAGTTCGGTTTACATACAGATACAAAAAAAGTAGGCGCGATCGTAGCCGCTCCGGCGCCAACGAACGTAACTCAGCTGAGAAGCTTTATGGGCATGGTTAATTTTTATTCTAAGTTCTGTCCTAATACAAGCGACATATTAAAACCTATGTATAACTTATTGAAAAAGAATACCAAATGGTATTGGGATGAGTTTTGTGAGAGTGGGTTTAAGAAAATAAAAATAATGTTAAGCAGTTCCCCGGTGTTGGCACACTATGACCCAAATTTACCGCTGATACTATCAGTGGACAGTAGCGCGTACGGGCTAGGCGCGGTATTGACGCAGCGGTACGGAGACGGCGGCGAGCGCGCCGTGTGCTGCGCCTCGTGCACGCTCAACGCTGCCGAGCTCGCAACTTGACAAGGAGGCGTTAGCCATAGTTTTTGGGGTAACTAAACACCACCAGTATCTTTATGGTAGAAAATTTCTACTTAGAAGCGATCACCGAGCTCTCAGTTACATTTTAGGTAAAAATAAAGGTTTGTCTGTGACTGCTGCTAGTCGGCTGCAACGCTACGCAGTGAAGTTAGGAGCGTATGATTTTGATATTATATTTGTAAGATCCGAACAAAAGTCCGCGGCCGATGCGCTGTCGCGGCGACCGGTGGTCGAGGCAGGGGCGGCCGCGACGAGTGTAACTACCTTAACTTCGTGCAGGATACATTACCGGTAAGTTTTAATCAGATCAAAGCGGAAATGGCGAAAGATACACTTTTGAGTAAAATATATGGGTTTGTAATGTTCGGTTGGCCGGCATCTGATACCACAATAGAAGCTGAAAAACCATTCTTTCGAAGAAAAGACTCACTGCATGCGGATGGGGGTTGCTTTGTTTGGGGGTACCGCATTGTGATACCTAAATCATTACAAGAGATGGTTTTGAACGAGAATCACGAGGGGCATCCTGGGATTGTTAAAATGAAACAGATCGCCAGGAACTACGTGTGGTGGGAGACTTTAGACGAAGACATCGAAAGAGCATGCGCGGCTTGCTTAGCGTGCCGCTCACAGCCCGCTGTCGCGCCTACCACGCCGCTTCACTCGTGGCCGTGGCCACACGAGCCCTGGGTAAGATTAAACATGGACTTTTTGGGACCATTTCGTGGTACATATTACCTAATAATAGTAGACGCGCACTGGAAATGGATCGAGGTGGAAAAAGTCTCGAGCACGTCAGCTTCGAATGTGATCGGTGGTCTTCGACGGCTGTTCGCCCGGTTCGGCTTGCCGAAAAGAATCGTGTCCGACAACGGTCCACCCTTCTCTTCAAGCGAGTTCGCTGATTACCTTCGGCGAAACGGCGTTAAACATTCGGCCGTCGCGCCGTGTCATCCGACCAACAACGGCGCCGCCGAGAGCGCCGTGAGGACCATCAAAAGGGTATTAAAGAAGACGTGCCTCGAGAGTGAGGATGACGACACCGCTTTAAGTAAGTTTATGTACCGCAACAGTGAACACTCCACGACGGGACGGGAGCCCGCCGTTGCTATGTTCGGGCGGCGCCTGCGCGGGCGGCTCGATTTGGTGCGCGCCGATACGGGCGAGGCGGTGCGCGACGCTTAGCTGCGCGAAGAGGAGTGCGCTGCGCGAAGAGGAGTGCGCTGCGCGCACACGCCCCGCGCGGGTACTTGCGCCCTGCGACCGTTGTCTGTCGCGCAACTACTCCGCGTACGCCGGTAAATGGTCAAACGCCGTAGTGGTCCAAGGCTCGGGACCTGTCTCTTACAAGGTAAAGACCACCGACGGACGGATGCACAAACGGCACGTAGATCAGCTGCTCGCAGATAAAGGGAGTAAGTTGAGATTTTCAAATGTATATCAGGAAGGTGACGGTCAGCTCAGTGATGTGGGTTCAGATTCGCGGGGGGGCGAAGTGATATCTGGTACCGCGGGATATTCGCAACTAAACAGTTCGCCTAGGCCATCGCCCGTAACGCCATCGGGTGGTTTAGATCTTGTTAGTCCAAATATGTCGACGCCACTGTCGTCGCCGTTTTCGCCAGCGCGAATACGCCGGGAGGCTGCTCGTAAATGCGTAGAAAAACTAAGAAGTAATAAGTATAAATAAATACGGGTGCTAATTGTAAATAAATCTGGTAATAGTTATCCTTATATTGAAAGTTAGTAAACTATATTTTGTATCGACTTCATAAATGGTTGTATGCTTGTTATGCCTAGAAAATATACTCACCTATATTTTTTTTATATAAGTTATAAAATTGTTATGATTTGAATAGGGCCCTAATACGTTATCGGTACTTGAGTCTTATTTAATGTACGTATTTACATTTTCTAAATGTTAAGTATTTACCTATCTAATTTAAGGGAGGACAGTGTTATGTATACTTGTCACTATTTGTGCCTGTTAATGTGGGTACTTGTACCACTTTTGTTTTTTCTAATAAACTACCGACAGTTGGCTCTGAACTCTGGTTTTATTGCTACACAACAGGAACTGTTCAATATTCGAATTTAATTCGGAGAGGCCTAACACGGCTTCAATATTTCGAAGATAACATGTGTGTTCCATGATGAAGCCTCATGTCTGCAGAGTGTCAAACGCTGGTATTAGAATTCCAGCGAGGACATACCTGTTTTAGTGACAAATCACGTGAAGGACATCCAAAATCTGCCTTTGCTGAACATAACATCATTGCTGTGAGACAATTAATTCTCGAAGATCGTGATGTGACATATCGAGAGATAGAGGCGTTATTGGGCATCTCTGTGATAACCATTCAAAAGATCTTGCACGAAGCGGTTGGTGTAAAAAAGCTTGTAAGCCGTTGGATACCGCATTTGCTTTCCGACGACTAAAAGGCGGCCCGCGTCAGATGGTGTTAGAAAACTCTTCAAAGGTTTAACCGAGGAAAGCCGACTAAAGTTGTTCGCTCTCGAAGCACTTCAAAGAAGATAGTGGCAACGTTTGTTGCAAAAAATGGTCATGCTGTGATGATTACACTTGAAGATCGTAGAAATGTTAATGGAGGATGGTATACCACAGTTTGTTTACCAAAAGTCATCGCTGAACTTCGGAAATCTAACCCAAAGCGACGCATCATCCTACACCATGACAACGCAAGCTCACACAGCGCTGGTCAAACGATACGATATTTGAAGCAGGAAAATGTAGAAATTCTTGACCATCCTCCGTACAGTCCTGACCTAATCCCTAAAGATTTCTTTACATTTCCTAAAATTAAGAAAAATCTTCGGAGTCAAAGGTTTCAGTTCGGTGAAGAAGCAGTCGACGCTTTCAAGTCATATTAAACACGGCTACTTTGGAGTGGAATAAATGTTTTAATAATTGGTTCGAGCGAATGGAAAAGTGTATTAAACTACGTAGTGAATACTTTGAAAAACCTTAAAAAGTACTATAAGGTTCTAGTTGTGTTTTTTCCTTAAACGACAAAACTTAAAAGACATGCCTCGTATTGACCTCGCGACGACTTTTTTATTGTTTGGAGCATAGAGATAGGAACAACATGTTTATATTTGTTCGTGTTCAAAGAATGTTTACGACTTATTTACAGAACTGATGTTTTTTATGAAGGTAAATCAGGTTTTCATAAATATACAATAACCCATATTAATGTTACGGAAGCCTAAATTGACCCGCGGGCGCCATCTATTGACGAGGAGTGGAAGTCATAGATTACCTAAATAATTAGGTTACTTACCCTGAGGATTTACGCGTTTTCAACCAATCAACTATTTCTTGCGGTTTCAGGTGACTCCTATAAACAAACCATCAAATCAAAATTCAAAAGAGTGGCAACACTGCCAATGTAAACATCGCGCGCGTAATTAAAATAAAAAGATTTCAAATTATTAGTTGAAATAGTGTAAATTATAGTGTAAACGTATGTAAACATCGAGCAATCGATGTGGCATTGTTAGCAACTTTATCCAATAAACACAAATACATTTTTAAATCAGTGTTACAACCAGTGTTAAAACCAGTAGTGAAACAACAAAAAATACGACAAACAAATAATAAGTGTCAAATTGGGACAGTAAAACATTAAGGTATGAAATTAAAAACAGATCTTTCAATATCAGTGCAGTTGAATTATTATCCTAAATTAAATTATAACAATATTAAAATTTTCAAAAGCCGTTGTGAAAAAGTTACAGTTTAAAGGTGAACTTTATTCTACAACTAACGCCTCCAGTAGTGAAAAGCTTAACTAAAATTGACATCTTTTTGACGTTCAATGACATTAACATTAGGGTTGCTAAAAACAAAAAACTGATACAACTAGTCAAATATCATAACTAGCGCCATCTAGTAGTAAATAGCTTAACAAAATTTACATATCTTAGGTGTTGCTACATACAATTAGTGATACCATAGTAATAAAAATTTTTCGTAATTGGTACAAATATTTTTTATAATGAAAGATGAAAACGTCACGTTCAGGAAACAACAAAGGGGTATGTCGAGAAGTATCTCAGACCCCATCATGTTTGATACCACAATAAAGAGCTTACTAAATGAGACAAATGATGACGATATTAGTGCTGATTCGTCGCTCTTTAACTCGACAACACAAAGTTTGCCGGACACATTTGTGAACCAAGAAGTAAGCAAATTACTAAATAAAATACAAAACCTGAAAGAAGAACTTTTAATTGCTAATAACGAGATTGACAACCTGAATATTGCAAATATGGAACTAAGGCAAAAATTTGAAAAAAGCCAGAAAGTCATAGAGGTTTATAAAAACATTGGTTGCAGAGAACCCTCGTGCACCACCCCAAAATCCACTAGAAAAAATAGACAAGAAATAAGAGTAATGAACCATTCTTCTACTCCAAAAACCATAACAAGCAGTCTAACTCAACCTACATCGCTGGGTAAAGTGTCTGAACCATGTTGTAATCACCTAGCGCAAAATAACATCACGGCGATTACGAATCCGTTACCCACACCAACTATTAAAGCACCAAATATTGTCATAAATAATACCACAAACAGTTCATTCACATCAGTATTGAAGAATCAACTCCAAAAAAGAAGAATATTTATATTTGGCAGTCAACAATGTAGCGGACTGACGGCAAAAATGATAAAATCCAGGCGTAATAATTGTTATGAAGCTTACGAAATATCGGCGCATACTATGCCATATGCCACAACAGAACACATACTAAAAAACTGTGAGAACTTAAAACTAAATCCTCATGACAAAATTATTCTCGGTATAGGTGAGAATGATACAAACCCTACTAAAATGCAAATTGAAATGTCTACCATATTAAATAAATTTAAGGGTAATACTGTAATTATATTAAATGTCCTTAATAATAAGTATTTGAATGTTACAATGTTGAATAATATGATGAAATTAACTTGCAATAACTTTTCAAATTGTGTATATAAAAATGCCTTATATATTAATACTTATACCAACACAGAATATATATTATGTAGAAAGCTGAACTTGATTATTGACTCTGTCGACTATGATTGTAAATACATACCCAAAACTAGTAAGAATAGTAAACAAAACATAATTCAGAACACGTCTTATTTAAGATTATCTTCCCAACACATTAACAAGAACATTACTCATATTACTACCACAAAACAGAAAAGCATTTTGGACTACTTTAGTAAAATTAAAACAAAGTCTACCACTGCAATACAAGCAACTCAGATTATTAAAAACAATAATACTAGTGATACTCGTTCCTGTGACAATAACTCAAACTTTTGTCGTTGCTAAGTATTTGCATGTCTTGCACCAAAACATCGCAGGACTATTCAGCAAATTAGACACTTTATTGGTAAATATTGAAGAGCTCAAGGACAAAACTATAGTTGTTGATATTATTTGTATAACAGAGCATTTTATGAGGGTAGGTTATGAAATATACTTAGATTCATCAAATTACATTTTGGCTGCATGCTTTAGCAGAAATAATGTTAAAAGAGGTGGAGCATGCATACTGGTGAACAAGGATTATAAATTTAGGGAGCTTAAAGAGGTTGGTCAGTTGTCATTAATGAATGTATTAGAATGCTGTGCAGTGGAACTTCCTGCCCATAAAACCGTAATTGTATGTGTATACAGAGTGCCCAAACAGACAAACCTAAATATTTTTTTAATAGACTGGAAGACATTCTGAAATACATATCTAAAAGTAGATTCCGGAATGTGTTGCTAGCTGGTGACTTCAATATAGACGTCCTTAAAACTAATAATATAACCTTGGATTTTAAATACCTTTTATTAAATTACAATCTGAAAATAGCATTACGTCAGCCAACAAGATATGCCAGTCAAACTTGCATTGATAATTTTGCACACAATTTTAAGAAATGTGAGACAAATGTTATAGATTTAGGCTTATCAGACCACACTGCCCAAATAATTAAAATTCCAGTAATAAGAAGTCCAAAATTAAAATTTTGGCGCAGAACAAAACGGGATTACAGTTCTGATAATATAAATAAATGTACAATGTGTATAAGAAGCCTCTCTTTTACGGACATGTATAGTACAAATAATGTAAACTTAGCATATCATTATTTCATTGAGGACTTCAAACTATTTTATGATCTTTGTTTTCCACTAATTAAGGAAAAAATTCAAGTTCAAAACAAACCAAAGTGGGTGTCTCGTGGAATCAAAATTTGCAGTAAAAGGAAAAGAGAATTACTGTGGAACTTAAGAAGGTAGCCTACAAAAAGCAATAGACAGAAATATCATAACTATAATAAAATGTTTAAAAAAATTATTACCTTAACCAAACGTGCTCAAAATAACTATTACATAGAGACATCTCAAAACAAATGTAAGACTACATGGCAAATTATAAATAAGACAAAACTAAATATCCCGAAGGAAACCATTGATAGAATAAAAACAGATAACGATCATATTTTCACACAACCGACAGAAATGGCTAATGCGTTTAATGACTATTTTGTACAAAAGTTTAAACCTATACCAAATGAAGGCAAAAATGTAACATCTTCAATTGAACATCGTGTAAATTTAATGTTTTTGGCTCCAAGTCTGCCATACCACATAAATAAAATAATAAAAGGTATAAAAAATACAAGCAGCGTAGGATACGATGGCATCTCGACCAAAATAATTAAAGCTGTAAATGAGGATATTTGGCATCACTTGAGTTATCTCATTAATTTAAGTATATCGACGGGAAACTTCCCAAATCAACTAAAATTAACTATTATAAAGCCGTTATACAAAAAAAGAGACAAACAATCAATTGAAAATTATAGGCCAATCGCATTGATTCCAATTTTCTCAAAAATATTTGAGAAATACATTTATAACGAAATTTATAACTATCTGGAAAAGAACTAAATTTTGTGCAATGAGCAAAAGGGGTTTAGACGGGGCAAATCAATTAACATGGCAATCTATGACTTTTTTCATAGCGTTATGACTTGCGTAGATAAAACATCTCCAGTGTGTACCATTTTTTGTGACATGTCTTCAGCATTTGATTGCGTAGACCATAGGATTTTGATTAATAAGCTGGAAGCATATGGTATAAGAGGAAATATTTTGGAACTAATTCGATCTTACTTGGTGAACAGGAAACAAATTACTGAAATATCAAAGATTAATTATAAAACAAAAAATGAAGAGACGTATTCCTCAGGCAAACGTTATGTAACTTATGGAGTCCCCCAGGGGAGTGTGCTAGGCCCCCTTTTGTTTATGATATATATCAACGATCTTCCAAGTTCAACCGTCCATCCAATGACATTATTCGCTGATGATAGTTCAATAACTATACCGTGTAAGGATGTCAATAATTATGAATCTGCTATTAATAACTCCTTAGCTTCCGTAGTAGCATGGCTTAATAACAATAATCTCAAAATAAATCTTCAAAAAACAAGCATAATGCATTTCAGTCAGAGATTAAAACCCCGACTAAATATTACATTGTCTTGTAATGGTACTGTTATAAATGAAACTGATAATGCTCGATTTCTTGGTTTGAATATAGATGCCAAATTAAATTGGAAAGATCAAATTGATCAACTAAATTCAAGAATTAGTAGTATGTCTTTTGCTCTGTATAAATTAGCTCAAACTCTAAGCACTAACGCGATCCTCACAGCATACTATGGACTCATTGTATCTGTGCTTAGATACGGAATTTTGTTTTGGGGTAAAAAAAAACGTAGTATACGTGAAATGTTCGGCATTAAACCAACTGACAGTTGCAAACCTCTATTTGTTCAACATAACATTCTAACTTTACCCTCATTATATATCTTGGAAGTAGTTTTATTTGTTAAAAATAATCCACATTTATTTCCAAAACTATCGGATAACGTAGTTCGTAGTCGACGTGACAATAACAGGCCCTGTGATTTTCAATAAAATTCCCAATAATATCAAACAATTGAATTCTAATTTGTTAAAGTCAAAGCTTAAAAGCATATTAATTCAGAAATGTTACTATTGTCTAAATGATTTTTTGAATGATAAACTGTGACATATTTACATAAATTTATGAATTTTATTTGGTTTTTCTATGTGTCTCATGGTATTTTAGTTTGTGAACAGTATTAGTAATCTATTATACTACGTGTAATGTGTGATGCGCCGCTCTATGAGTTTTTAAAATTAATATCGTGTACCTAATTAGTTGTAATTGTTTGTAAGCAATTAGTTAAATTTGTACCAACTTAATATATTTGTACGCCGAACACGGTAAAACATGTACTAAACAAAACATTTTCCATCCATGTACATGACATTTGAAATATGTATGTATTATGACTAACACATGTTTAACAAATAAAAGTTATTATTATTATTTTTGTTTTTGTTTTTTTTTTCTCAGTTGTTTGGCTGGTTTTAACTGCATTTACGGGCCTAAACCAAGTAAACGCAGATTGTGGTGTGTATTATGTGGTGTCTTCGTCTAACTGCATGAACTTTTTCACAATTCTACATGTATTTAGTATGACAGCTTTCTGTAAATTGATGTATAAAGATTCTGATAAGCCTATTAATTTTAAACTGTGGAGAAGATGGTTCGGGATGACCCCGGTTGTGAAGAGAACTATCGGGACTACTTAAACATTTTCTTGTCGCCAGATTCTTAAAACTTCTTCTTTTAATTCGGCATACTTGCTTATTTTTTTAGTTATTGTTTTTTGTAAATTATGCGTGTTGGGAACGTAGGTGACTTTTCTAATCTTGTCCTGAAGAACTACATCTGGTCTATTATAGTGGATAGTCCTATCTGTTAGTATAGCTCGGTCATAGTAAATTTTGTGTGTGTTATTTTCTAGTATTGGTTGTGGTGTATATTTATAGTAAGGGGTTTTTGTGTCCTGTATGAGTGAGTGTTTAAGTGCCAGTTTCTGGTGAATGATGTTTGCAACTTGGTTATGTCTATGAGTGTAGTCTGTTTGTGTGAGTGTTGTGCATGCTCCTGTTATGTGTTGTATGGTTTCAGACTGAGTATGGCATCTGCGGCATTTGTCGTTTGTCATAGTTGGCTCTTTGATAATATATTTCCTATAGTTTTTGGTGTTAATAATTTGATCTTGTATGGCTATTATGAATCCTTCAGTTTCCGGGAACAAATTTCCTACTTTAAGCCATTTGTTAGAGGCTAGTGTGTTAACATGAGGTTGTTCTAAGTCATGAAGGTGTCGTCCGTGAAGTACTTTCGATTTCCAGTCTATTATTTTTTGCTTCTGTGGGTCAATATTGTTAGTAGTGTGAGTTTTCGGGATCACATAAGTTAAGTGGTGTGTAGTTAAGGTCATTTAGTACAATAGCTTTATGAATGTTGCTAGTGTCGGATTTGGTATAGAAAAATGTTTTCAGCCTGATTATTTGTTTCTGCCAAAGGTTTTGGATATCAATTAAACCTCTTCCGCCGTTCTGTCTTTTGATGGTGAGTCTTTCAGTTGCAGATTTTGGGTGAAGATTATTGTGTTTTGTGAGTGTTGTGCGTGTGGTTCTCTCTAAGTTTGCTATGTCAGTTTTAGACCATTTTATTATTCCAAATGAGTATGTTAATATTGGTATGGCAAAAGTATTTAGAGCCTTAATTAGGTGCTTTCCAGATAATTGTATTTTACATATTACAGAAATTCTTCTTTGATACTCGGTTTTTAATGTGTTTTTAATCATGGTATGGTCAAGCCCTTTAAGTTGTTGGTATCCTAAATATTTATATAAGTCTGTCGGTTCCATTGCTGCTATTGTATCAGTTTCGTTGACCACGTAATTACCCGGTTTTACTTTGCCTTTTATAATGTGTACTGTCTTACATTTGTCTAGTCCAAATTGCATGTTTATATCATTACTAAACTCTGTCGTAGTATCTAAAAGATTTTTCATTTGTTTTTCTGTTTTTGCATATAATTTAATATCATCCATATATATAAGATGTGAGATAAGAGTTTCCTCAGCGTTAAGTTTAACACTATAACCAGCTTGACATCGGTGTAATAAATGAGATAGGGGGTTTAGGGCGAGACAGAACCACAGAGGACTCAAGGAATCACCTTGATATATACCTTTTCTAATTTGTATCTGACGGGTTACAAGAGTGCTAGGTCCATTGTTTAGTTGTAATGTAGTTTTCCAGCGTGACATTACACTGCGTAAGAAATCTATAATTAGTGGATTAATTTTGTATATTTCTAAAACTTGTATTAACCAAGAATGTGGGATGCTGTCGAATGCTTTTTGATAATCTATATATGTGCAACGTAAATTCCTATTTTTTTGAGGTGGCATGTTTATGAATTGTAGAATCTATGATTAGTTGTTCCTTGCATCCCATGTGGCCCCGCCTACACCCCTTCTGCTCCTCGGCTATTATATTATGGGTATTAATGTGTGAGTTAATTTTATCTGTGATTGCTGATGTTAAAATTTTATAAATGGTAGGCAGCCATGTAATTGGTCTATATTGGGAAGGTTGTGATGCACATTTAGTTTTGGGTAACATGTATGTTATTCCTGTTGCAATGAATTTAGGTATATTCTGTTTTCCTAATGTGATATCTGTCAAATTTTTCGCTATGGATTTATGTAATGAAGTTAACTTCTTATACCAAAAATTGTGTATTTTATCTAAACCAGGTGACTTCCAATTGTGTAATCTAGCTGTTATATTGGTAATATCCTGTTCTGTCAATTCTATAAATTCCATTTTTTCTATTGAACTCCATTTTGTAGTTTCTTCTTGTATCCAAGTTGCTTTATCATTGTGATGTGCTTGTTCTTCCCATATATTAGCCCAAAATGTTTCCAAATTTTCTTTTGTAGGTATGTCAGTTTGGTTTTCTACTGGTGTGTCAGATTCCGGTTTTTGTATATTTCTATAGAACATTTTTACATTTGTAGCAAATATTTTATTATCGTTTTTACGTTGTTGAGTCTTTTTATATCTTCTGAGTCTATGGACTTTAAGTGCTAGTTTTTGTTTAATTGTATCTAAAAACTCTTCAGGTTTTTTGTTGTTGTTTTCGTGTCTAGTGTGAGTATTATTTGTTTTAAATATAGCTTCAACTCTCTTAACTACCTTATTAGACCTATTATTATTGATGTATTGTGTAAGTCGACCACAATCGGCTCTAAGCTTCTCAATATCGTTTTCTAGTCTTTCCTGCCATGGTGGTTTAGTGGTGTGTCTTCGTGTGGTGTTTCTTGTGTATTCGGTTATTCTAAAATTGAGTTCTTCAGATATAACTACCGCTGTGCAATATATAAGTGTGTGTATGTCTGTTAGTTGTGTGTCAATAGATATGAATTATTGTAGTATATCTTCATTAAAAAGATTAACTAGACGGAAAAGATCAGGGCTGTACCGAAGTTTAGGTAGTTTTGGTCGAGATGCTGGGTCCATCCCAGAATAGAGAAGTAGCGTTGAGTTAAACTTATCCTGTATTTTCTGTAGATGCGCTTGTGTTAAGGGATTCCGATTTGCTACATTTAACGTTTCTATATCATTTTCTATCATCAAAGACAGTGATTCAGTTTGTGTGGATATATGTGATGTTTGTGTGAGTATATGTGATGTTTGTGTGTTTGTTTGCGTTGGGGGATCGTATGATTGCGTTTGTATGTGTAATTGTGTGTCTAATTGTGATGGTTCTTGTAAATTATTTTCGGCTGTATTTTGTAATTGTGTGATAGTGTTACTTGAGTTCTCTTGCAGTAATACACGTACTGCTTCTTTTACCTGATCTAAAGTATCTTGGGTTAGAAGTTTGTTTCGTATTATTATACGCCTTTGATCGGAAACACGTTGTTCGCTGACTTCAACTGATGGGTATCTTTGTGAGAAATGTTCATGCAGTTGTTTTCTGTACGTAGTCATGTCTGTCTCTAATTTCGTGATGAGGTAATATGTGCGCATGATGAATAAATTTACTTCCTTGCTCCAGCTCATGCGTTTTCTTGGTTTTCCAGCCTTGGTGGACGCAGGCAAAAAGGTATTCACCTCCTGCGCAACAGTCAAGGTTGGGTTGGGTGGATCTGTATGAGGTATGTTATTGAGGGGTGATGATGGTAACGATGGTGATGATAGCCTAGATGGTGTGTATGATATTGTGCTAGGGCTATACGGTTCGATTGGTGTGTTTATTCTGTGGGTCAGACTGGGACCATCGTCACTTGTTTCGGCTGTAGTATCTTTGTCGGTGAGAGCCCGCCTGTTCAACTCCTCACCGCTGACGGTTCGCATGCTGAGACACCCAGCGTCAGCTCCAGGTGTGCCCCGGCGATCGCCCCCGGGCAGCGGTCCTAATCGTTTACGTCTTGACCTTGTCTCCATTTTGAATGGGTTTCCAGAGCCATGTTAGCCGCGCCAGTAATTATGTTATCGCGTATCCGCCACCCCACGTGAGTCTGATGTTCGACTCGGACGTATGGTTGTGTTGGGGGGCTTATTATTATTATTATTATTATTGTTTTTTTTTTCTCAGCTGTTTGGCTGGTTTAACTGCATTTACGGGCCTAAACCAAGTAAACGCAGATTGTGGTGTGTTATGTGGTGTCTTCGTCTAACTGCATGAACTTTATTATTATTCCATATTACAGCAGGACATAGATAGGATAGTGCAATGGAGTAATCTAAACAAACTGTACTTCAATGTGACGAAATGCTCCGTACTGACATTCAGCCGCGCGCGGGTCCCGAGCCATTACCAATACCTTATGGACGGGACACCGTTACAGTGAGTACAAGAGGTCAAAGACTTGGGTGTGCGCTTCTCTTCTGAGCTACAATTTCGCCTACATATCATAGATGTTTGTAAAAAAGCGTACCGGAATTTATGATGGTTTTGCGTCAAGCCAATAATTTTACAAACATCGGGGCCTTGAAAGCACTATATGAGGCACTAGTTAAGAGTCACTTAAGAGTGCAACGCAGTAATTTGGTCACCACATGAGGAAAATACAAACTAATGTTAGAACGCATCCAGAACAAATTTATTAGGTACATATATTTTAAACAGTACGGGGTGTATCCAGGATACCCACTGATATACCCTACCCTATTCGTATTAGGTATGACGGGATATTACAGACTCGAAGTAAGAAGGGAGGTAGCTCTTGTCGCCTACGTGTTTAAAATAGTGCGCGGAAAAATACACAATCCGAGTGTCCTGGAAACACTCCACTTGTGTGTACCGGATGAGTATGTTGGGCGGCGACGACGACCGCCATTACTGCTAGTGCCGCGAGCACGCACCAACTTGCTACAGCGAGCGCCGCTCACGCGGGCGCTGCGGGTGCTCAACACGATATCAAACGAAATTGATATTTTTTCATGTGCATTGAACGAATTCATAAGAGTTGCGTATTGTGTAGTGTCAAGTGTGTGATTAAGATTAAGTTTGTCTATTTAATATTGATCTTTGTCTGTACATTATTGCCAATCTATTGTATTAGGTAATAACCTGTAAAATAGATAGAGGTATAGAAATAAATAAATAATATTAAAAAAATATTATTATTCTCTTTATTAACTTTTACAAAACATATAAATTACATTTTTAAATACATTATTATCTAAAAAAATATATTTAAAAATATAAAAATAGTGTCCCACCGGTATCGGGTACAGGGACCAAGCTACCGGTGGTTAGGGTTCCAGAGACAGAAACCTCCTCACTATGCGTGCCGTGTCGAGAAGGACTGCCTTCTGCATTAGGCTCTTGATCCAGCTGCCTAACGTGAGCCTCTGAAGGTGTTGGTCGAGGCTCTTAGCAATTAACCCATGGGCCGAAATGACTATCGGCACAATGATTGCTGAATCCACATCCCACATGTCGACAATCTCGTGGGATAAGTCCAAATATTTTATTTGTTTATCTTTTTCGGCTTTTAAGAGATTGTCGTCATGGGGAATGGTGATGTCAATAATCATTGCTCGGCGCTCTAATCGGCCTATCACCACTATATCAGGCTTATTGGCAACAATAGTCCTGTCAGTGATGATAGATCGATCCCAGTACAATGTTGCACGACCATTTTCGAGAACTGGGTCGGGCGCATACCTGTAGTATGGTAACTCGACAGTCACAAGGTTATATTTAAGAGCAAGTTGCTGATGGACTATCCTGGCCACTTGGTTATGTCTATGCAAGTACTCGCCGTTGGCAATACGAGAACAACCAGAAATTATATGCCTGAGGGTTTCTCCGGGACGATGACACGCCCGACAAATGTCAACTGTGCCGTCCTTCAGGATATATCTCTGATAGTTATTCGTCATAACAACTTCATCCGTAATTGCACAGACAAAACCTTCAGTTTCTCCGAAGAGGTCACCGAACCGTAGCCAGGATACTGATGCTAATAAATCTACATCGGGCCCATTTAAGGCCCGATAAAAACGTCCATGCAACTCCTTGCTCTTCCATATCTCCATGCGATCTGTAATACTAAGTACTGCTGGTTTGCGCCAGTTCTCTTTTGCTAGAGCAAGCGGAGTGAGTCCGTTGTCAACTGCCACCACATCCCGATACACATCCAGTTCAACGGAGAGAAAGTAATCTCTAAGGTTGCATACCTCGCGGTTACGGAGGGTCTAGGCATTTAAAAAACCACGACCTCCAAACTTTCGTGGGATATACAACCTCATTACCGATGAACGTGGGTGGTGCATTCGAAATGCAGTAAGCAGTGTACGGACTCTCCTGTCAAGGGCATCCAGTTCCGACTGAGTCCATCTAAGTATTCCAAAGGAGTAGATTAGGACTGGCATGACCCAATCATTATAGGCCCGCACCTTATTACCACCTGACAAAAGACTTTTCAATACTTTTTTCAGGCGGCTAAAGAAGCGTTCCTGTAACGATTGCTTCATAATTAATTAATTTACACCTAACGCCTGTGACATACCTAGATACTTGTAAGCTTCGTTGGCGGAAAGACATCTAAGGTGTGTGGAATCTGTGAGTTCCATCCCATCAGATTCCACAATCCTGCCTCTTTTAACATGCATGACTGCACATTTATCCACACCAAATTCCATCCTGATACCTTTACTAAAGGTTTCAGTTATCTCTAGTAATCTTATCATTTGGAAATTGCTGCAGGCAAACAGTTTCAAATCATCCATGAAAAGGAGGTGGGATATAACCTGACCTCCTCTCCGCAAACGATAGCCTAGCCCTGAACTCTCCAGCAAAGTACTGAGAGGATTCAAAGCTAAACAGAACCACAAGGGGCTCAAACTGTCACCCTGAAATATACCCCGCCTGATTTTTATATGCTCGCCGTCACCGACAGGCCGCCGACATTCTGGATAGCAGAGGACCGTTCTCCATTGCCGCATACATGCCTTCAAGAAAGTGCATAGAGTCGTATCAATCTTGTACAACTCCATCACTCTCAAGAGCCACGTATGCGGCACAGAGTCATAGGCTTTCTTATAATCTATCCAACATGTCGCCAAATCCTTTCGGTTACGGCGAACTTGTTGGTTAATGATCGTGTCAAGTGTAAGGAGCTCTTTAGTGCCACGGGCCCCACTTCTACATCCATTCTGAGAGTAAGCCATAATAGTATTGTTAGTTATATGAGATGTTATCTTCACTCTCAGAATAGATGTTAGTAATTTATAAAGTGTTGGGAGACACGTTATAGGTCTGTAGTTTTTGGGATCCGTGGCACTACCAGACTTATAGAGGAGGTGAGTTACTCCTGTGGTCATAAAAGTTGGAAGCGAGCCTGATTCTAAGCATGAATGGAATTGAAATGCCAAACGTACATGTGAGCTACGGAGCCACTTTAACCAAAAGTTATGCAGTCCGTCCGGTCCCGCTGATTTCCAATTCGGCAGCGAACGAACTGCACAAGCTATATCAATGCTGGGAATGGATATTGGCTCCATGGTATCAATCGACTCACATGATCGTTCAACATCTCGCATCCAATCACCCTCTGTGTGAGTGACAGGCATTGCCCAGATGTTACGCCAAAATTTATTTGTAATTTCAGCATCTGGGAAATGTGTGTCACTCACTACATCAGGCTGCTCCCACCTTCTATAAACCCACCTCTCATCCTTTTGGAATGAACGATTCTGAGTATATCGGTCCACTCTTTTTTTGTATCT
The DNA here is from genome assembly GCA_963859945.1 of Euplagia quadripunctaria. Taxonomy (NCBI): domain Eukaryota; kingdom Metazoa; phylum Arthropoda; class Insecta; order Lepidoptera; family Erebidae; genus Euplagia; species Euplagia quadripunctaria. The sequence goes on from OY982573.1 coordinate 168,630, forward strand.
TCGTATACGGTTCGCCCATGCATAAACCTTCTGTTTCAGAAAATCAATGCGTTCTGTGACTCGTGCTGCATAATGGCAAGAACTGATACCAGTTCCCGAAAAAGCCCGATTCACAAAACGCATTACTCTCGGACGTGTGTTACCCGATCTGAAACAGATAAGCTTGCCAATGAGTGCCCTCGCCTCAGTGATACGACGCTCAATCCTGCACTGCCACGCCGGAACAGCAAGCTTTAGCCGAGTAGCGGTATTATTTTCTGGGAATTTAACACCAGCTACTCGACATGCTGCAACAGCTGTACAATACAGAATTGAGTGTGTATCACTGAGATATTTGCTTTCTTCTAAATAAATATTTAACATAGAATCAAGGGCACACACCAGCGCTTTATTTCGTTTATGCATTGGCAAACGCGGCAAACGAGGTCTGTTTTCATAACTCATGGACCGATATTCTCGAATAGCACCTTCCAAAGTATTCCTTATTTGATCACTATACTGAGTACTTACAGATGAAGCAGTGCTGTCCTCTCCACCCTCATCAGGGTAAGGTCGTTATAAACCAGATGGTAACTGTGTAACTATTTGTGAAGGAGGAGAAGCCATAGTGCTAGTCTGCAAGTCCAAGCGCAGCCTCTCAAGCACAGAGTTATCCAACAAATGACATCGTTGGATGGCCCGTACTTGGTCCGATAGTCGTTGCGCCGAAACGTTAACAGTTGGTTCAAATTCCTGAAACAGAGACAGCATACGATCACGGTACGCAGTGAGGTTAGTTCCTCCTTCTGTAGCCACAAAATATGCTCGCATGACGTTCTCATTTATTAAAGTCGTCCATCTCATGCGATGCACATTACCACCGGTAGCGGGGGCCCTATTCGAAGCCGGGTTGGCCTCGGGATCCCAAGTCATTCGGTGGCCGGCCTCTCCGCTGCCGACGTACAGGTGTTGGCGACGTCGGCGGAGAGAAAACTCGTCACTCGATGTCGAGCTCGACGCCTCAACAGCGGTCGGTACACTTGATGTGGTTTCCGGGGGCCGCGAGGCGGAGCTGAGCGACGAGTCCGGGGATAGTATTTGCGCTTTTGCCCTGGATCTTGTAAGCATCTTCGGAATTTCTTAATAATTGTATTCGTTTCGGTTTAATACATTTTTTCTTGTATGACATGACATATGTCATGTCTTAGTACTCTAATTATAGCTTGTTTTCGTCATTTTTTCCTTGTTTTTATTTTTATATTATTTTGGATCTGCATTTTCGTTTATAGATTTCTATAATATATGGATTCAATAGAAAATTATCTTGAAAAATATAAATATTGGAAATACGCTTATAAAAGAAGACTGCCTCTTAGTGTTGCCAGGTTTATTATTATTATTATTAAAGTTTTTTTTTTACACTTATGTGTTGTCGTACTTCGTGATAATATTTTTAATTAGTCTCCACTGTCACAATACATACAAGTTTTCATACTTGTAAACCAGGTGCTGAACACATTGCTCCAGTTAGTGTATACCTCTGGAACACAGTGGCATGTCTCCTCAAAAGCTTGCGTCCTTTCAGTTGTTTTTTTACGTACGGGAATAGTGCAGTCCAATTCAGACTAAAAGGAGGGTGTCCCAGCAATTTGATTCCAGCTTGGTGTAGTTCGCTTGGTGTAGTTGGTGTAGTTAGTTCGTTGTTTAGTCGGCTCAATGTGCAGGGGACGTTAAAAATGCAAAAGTCAAGTAAGTATGCAATACTTGAAGTAAACATTCCTCTGTATATCATGCAGCAGTACCAGTCTTCCCCTTATCAAGCACAACCATTGCCAATATTCCTCTCTTGTAAAAAATACAGCAACGTTTCTTTTCTCTACGGATCGGGACATTTTCACAGACGTCAGAGGTGGTTCATCTTCAAACACCCACACTTTACTCTGAAATTTAGTAGGAACGTTGAAATAAGACAGCCAAGTTTCATCACAATACATGTAACAATAAAGTGCACTTAGATCGGCCGTCTTAATTTTTGTAACATATCACGAGACCAAGTCACACGCTACTGCCTCAGCGCATCAGTCATCAAATGCGGTACCCAGAGTGGCTAGAGTCAACAAAGTTTCCGTATTTTCAAATGACCGTGACGAATCCGATAAACGGTTGGTGTGCTTAACTTGAGGGTTTAACCGATCTGTCGATATGTCACACGTCGCTCTTTCTCCGATAATTTTCGTATAGTCTCAATTTCTTATCCGCAGTCTATTGGCCTGTCGGATCTTGCATTATTCTCCAAGTTAAAACTGCTGCGATTAAATTGAATATACAAACGAAAAGTTTCCCTTAGTGCACTACTCATTTTTTCGAAACATTTTTTTAGTTAAGCCACGCTTAAAGTTATACAAAATAATTAATGATTAAACGAACTTACCTGTACGTGAAGTTCGATCATAATTATACGAAGCCTTGGTCCGAAGAGATTAGCATATATACACTTGTAGTAACGAGCGTTCACCAGTCTCGCACTTTATTGAGGCATAGTAAAAGAGGGTAGAAAGAAAAAGAAGGATTTCACTCTTTGTTTGTCCGTGCCTCAGTCTGTCTGTTCATTTAGTTCCGGAAATTAAAAATATTTCAAGATGGAGTACATAATAATGAGATATAAACATGGGAGGGAGGGATACTAATCTCTTCGGACGAAGCCTTCGTATAATTATGATCGAACTTCACGTACAGATAAGTTCGTTTAATCATTAATTATACTTGGCTTCGTCCTCTTAGATTAGCATATAATAATAAATACACTTGTTGACTATTAGAGCATATCTTGAAATATTTTTGTAGGTTAGTTTGTAGCAATAAATATATTACAATTTTATATATCTTTACATAAGCATGAAGTTTAATAATAAACCATAATGTAAGAAAAGTATATTCATATCTTTTTTTTTTCACCAGTTAATAGCTACAAATGCAAGTAATTAAATATTATTGACAATTAGAAAGAAAATCTTTATTATTATTTACCCGCTAACTATAACTGCTCGATCAAATGGATAACTATTAGGGTTATTATTTATGTTCCCGAAGGCTTCCTTCTATAGGACCCGAATATACCCTAGTATATTCGGGTCCTTTGTAATAGGCCCATTTGTGATGGAACATCGTGTGGTTTTAGTCGGTTCGATGCCGACATACCACTTCTCCATTAGCTCCGGTGAGGTGATGAACCGTGGGGGTTTCCACACGAAAAAAGGGTTATTATTTATAGAACTATTAAAGAAAAAGTATTCGAATCCACATTCCAGCCAGCAGCTTGACGTATGATATCCACGCTAAGCTCTGTGCATAGGGCACCAGATGTGGAAGCGTGGCGAGCTCTATGGGTGCCGAACGCCGCCACATCCATGCCGCTGTTTTGTAACATGCTGTGGCTCCAGCGGCTCAGAGTCTGCGTAGACACTCCGCCATTAGGTTCCCACCATGATATAAAGAGGTTAGTTACAGAACCGCGCAGAGGACGTGAAACATCCAAGTAGCACTGTAGCGTTAAGGCCGGGCAGATAGCTGGACTTTCGTGATAGTAAGCCAAAAGCAATAAAGGCAGCGGAGATCCAATACGAGATGTTTTGATTAATTCCATTTTGATTCTAATTATTGAACAAAGAATTATAATTCTATTTATAGAGATATTTGAATAGTGTCTGAACAAGCTTTTTTGACAGGAGCTTTGACAGGAGGATTCACTTACTCAAACCCAAGAAAATACAAAACACAGCAAGGCCTCAAGACACTTAGAGCTCATTCTGCGTAAATAGTAACACCAACAATCAACAAACTTCGGGTACTTTGAGATAACTTTGCACTTCGATACATGAGATGACCACCATCTTAGTCTACCCGTGACCATGGCTGCTGAAAAGCAACTGAAACGTCGGGATCAGTGTAAATAATAAAATAACACCAAATAAATCGCGATAGAATCCGTTAAAAATAGTTTTATTTCAATTCCCAACTCTTTTTTGACAGAATATATTGCTGCCATCGGGGTAATTTCAAAGAACAATCAAATTTAATTATATGAGGCTCTTAAATAGGAGTACCACGGCTGCGTTTAGCCGAACAAACACGATTCCTCGTGCCCACTCAAATTATTTGTACACCTAAATTTTGGAGAATTATCGAAAAAGGGGGAAGGCCTAAAAAATAAAAGGGATTCCAATTAACAGTAAATGCTTTAACAGCATATGCGCCAGGATGCCAAGATTTTTTGTTGATCTTCTTGCAAAAAGTTCTACTTCTGGTTTGCCTAATGCTTTTATAATATTCTGAAACTCCTCTTTCGATAATTCCCCTTTTATGTCTGGATGATTGCGCCTCGGTTTAGCGTCTACATCTTTATTTTCGGCTGTTGCTATTTATGTGGTGCTGAGCTGAAGTTATTTATGTGGTGAAAATATGCATGTTAGATCGTTTACAATATTGGAATACATTTTTAGTACCGTAACCATGGTTAAGTGCGGATACTGTATACTGTAATTGTTAGTGAACCTGGCTACTGAGCCAGAGCTCGTGGGGTCGATTCCCACCCTGGACAAATAATTGTGTGATGAGCTCGATCATTTGTTCTGTGTCTGGGTGTAAGCTAGGTGGCTGTCTGGGCTTCAATATGTAGTAATATATATAACTAGCAGTTCCTGCGTGGCTTCGCTCGCGTTTACATATTTATATATTTTGCGCGGAACACGTTCTTTTTCCAAAATAAAAGTAGCTTAAGTTACTCCTTACACCAGCTATCTGCCAGTGAAAGTCCCGTGGAAATTGGTCCACCCGTTCCGGAGATTATCCGAACAAACAGACAGACAGACAAAATTTTTAAAAACTGATTTTTAGGCATTGGTATCATGCAAATAACTGTATGAGCTTAAAATAAACTATTATTTTGATATTACAAACAGACACTTCAATTTTATTTATTTGTATTGATGATGATAATATATTGGTATACATATCAGCAGTCTGGTTACCATAGTGCAGGTTCTGCCTAGTTTGGGATCTGGCGGCTGTGTGTGAGCTGTCTCAAGTTGTTATTATTATTATGCGTTGAATGTAAGAGACAGCGGTTGTGTTGTCAATCCATAGCAATATTTGAACGTTCTTTTAGTCACTCACTCACTGGCAGATAGCTGGGGTTATAAGGAGTAACTTAGGCTACTTTTATTTTGGAAAAGATAAGATAAGAAATTTTTATTTCATGTATTCTTTATTGCATTCCATATGTTAAAAAGGTGGTATATAAAAAAGCAATTATGATCAATATGGACCCTGTCGGGCACAGCAAATTTGGAGAGAGGAAGAGGGCTACGTAGCAATTCAAGTTATAGCTTATAAGTTTAGATTTGGTGAAGTTAATTTCTAGATTATGGTTGTCCATCCAGTTGACGGCTGTAGAAAGAAGGGAGTTTAATTTGGCGTTTATGCTGTTGTCGTTTTGGCATTCGGTGGATAGAGAGATGTCGTCTGCAAAGAGAACACATGGTTCGTTTATAATTTTAGGAAGGTCATTTATGTATATAAGAAATAAAAGGCAGCCTATTACACTACCTTGGGGTATTGACGCGTTGAATGTTTTACTGTCAGATCTAATTTTTATTATTTCATTTGTGTTATTATCGAAATATTCTATCTCCACTAATTGTTTCCTATCCTTTAGGTACGATGCAAACCATTCATGAGCTTTTCCTCGTATTCTTATCCCGTGTAACTTCTATCTAATAGAATTTTAAATTGCACCTTATCACAGGCTTTGGACATATCAAGCAGCATACCTATGGCGTAGTTTTTATTATTGATAATAGTAAGAGCCTTTTGTATGTATTTGTTGACTGCTAATGTTGTAGACCTGTTTTTACGGAAACCGTTTTGGCAATCATCTAGTATTTTGTATTTTTCATAAAATGAGTATACACGGTTACACATAGCCTTCTCAAAGATTTTAGACGCAGTTGATGATAGCGCAATCGGGCGATAGTCATTTGGGTCGGTTTGGGAATTGTTCCTGTGTATGGGTTTTACCGAAGCTTTTTTAGGTTGGTTGGTTTTAGGTTGGTTGGTTTGCTTAAACATGAGTATGCACACATAAGCATACAAGGTGAAATATTAAATTAACAAAAGGTCAGTCATGTTTTGCCTGTAAGGCGTGCAAATATTAAAAGCATGCACTAAGATGAAACAGATTAATTATTATAGTGTTATCACTACATATTATAAAACAAAGTCCCCCGCCGCGTCTGTCTGTCTGTCTGTCTGTTCGCGATAAACGGAAAAACTTCTGAACGGATTTTCACCAATGTATCCATTGTGAGTGATTCAAGAGGAAGGTTTATATGTAGTATACGTGCATATTATTGTAAAGTCGAGATAATTATAAAAATATAAAAATTTTCACTACATATCACTACATAGTATAAAACAAAGTTCCCCACCGCGTCTGTCTGTCTGTTCGCGATAAACTGAAAAACTACTGAACGGATTTTCATGTGGTTTTCACTAATAGACAGAGTGATTCATGAGGAAAGTTTATGTGTATAATTTGTACCCGTGCGAAGCCGGGGCGGGTTGCTAGAACGAAACGTCCACGAAATATACATATCCATTAGTTGATAAGTCCAAATACAGTAAGTTGTTGAATATTTTGATTCTATAATTATATACATTATTATACATCCAAGTTTATATGTTGGGAAGCAGATAATTATATTTGTTTGATTCATTTTTTGTAGGCTAATGTATAAACAAAATCATTTCGTGGTAGTCATTTGCTAATTTAAAATCCTCTTCTCCAATTAAAATGACACATAATTCTTTCAAAAAAAAAACCGACTTCTACAAAAAAAACTATTCCATAAAAGACTTATCTATATATGGCTTTCTCATGGATGCAATTGTCAGAACTGGACCAAATTGAAATGGGACCACACGGGAAGCACCAGCTTTCAAATAAAAAAATCATCAAAATTGGTTCACCCAGTCGAAAGTTCTGCGGTAAACATAAAAAAAAAACAGTCGAATTGAGAACCTCCTCCTTTTTTGAAGTCGGTTAAAAAATCATTCATATCGACATTTAGGAGCTTCTGTTCAATGTTATTTAATAATTGTGTGGTGTTCGCATTAGTCATAAGATAGTGGTATATTTCGTATTTTTCTTGTAGTAAGCTTCGTGTAAATGACAGTACTTAATTTGTTTTATTGGTACTCAGGATACACAGTCTATTTTTTCTAAAAGCTCTAGTAACATTTGTGTCACTCGTCAAAATTGTTTGCGATTTTATGTTCAAAGTGCTGTTATTTCCATTTTGTTAAGAGACTTGCGTTTGTTCCCTTTTTTTATTATTAATAGAATTTTTTCTCGGTGTATTTGTCTTATTATGTTTAACAGGGCTATTTGTAATTTTTTTTAATAATTCATTTTTCTTCTATAAATCTTGATTAGATGCTCGTAGTGAGTTGTTCTCTAATGATAAAGCTTCGATTTCATTATGTGCACTACGTAGCTGTGTTTCAAGGTCTTTTACTTTATTCATTAATATTTTAATCTTATCGTCCCGTCGTCCGACATGTCAGGCATGCTACTTTTCGTACGCTCAAGCGTTTGTGTTGTAATGTCACTATCCTCAATCGCTGCATCTGAGTGTATTCTGCTACGATTGCGACGAAACGTTATATTTTCCAAGAAATTCATATTAAAAACTTATTGACGATTAGCAGATTTTTTTCTACCAAAATCAAATAAGTTTTTTGTAATGGTATCATTAAACGTGCCCTCTGGCGGCTAGTATGGTAAATATAGTACACCTATTCGTCGCTATGGCGCCAGCAGTCGTACATTACTTTATAGCCCAAAGTCCAATGTTTAAAATATTTTTCACAGCGGTTTTTTGTTTTCGACTTTTTGTAGGATTGTGTTAAACAATCATAAAATTTCAAATTTTTTTTTGTTGTGTTACTCAGAGATTGTCATCATAATATTTTTAGACTATGTCACCACAGTTTTATTGATAATTTATGTTTTATTTACTACGTAATGTTATTCTTACAGAACTTCTGGTAACTATCACTGTACTTGTCAAATATTGTCACAAACAGTATCACTTAAATATTACACTTATTGCACTAGTTTGCACTAATAATTACTCAATATTTATCATTTTTTTAATATTTACGAAAATGAAAATACGCGGACAGAGTAAACAGAAACAGTGTTGCCATATGACCTCAAATATGACTGAAAAATAATTAGTGTTAATATAAATACGTACACGTGAGCGAAGCAGCGCGGGAACTGCTAGTCTTTAAAGACCGAAAACCGCAGCCCATATCTCAAGATAATGTACATACTAACTTTTAAACTTTCGCGTTCCATGATATCATTATGTATATATACGGGAATTAATGATTTACGATAATGTATATGTTGTAATTTTTATCTGGACTCCACCAACCACAGCTCCCTTCTCACCTCGGACAGCACACCACCCCGAATTTGAGGCATCGGAGAATATCTCCAGGTGATAGCTGCCCAGTCCAATTTGTTTTGGAGACTGGTTTATAGATCTTTCCCACCATGATAAATCTGATTGTTTGTATTTTAATTTTATTTTTATGATTTTTTACAAAAAAAAATCTTTTTATCAAAAAATTAAACCAACGAAAAGAACTAAAAAGCAAAAAATAAATAAACCTTTTAAGTCTTGAATATTGAGCTTATTTATATAAACTATCAAATTTTATATAAACTAATTTTGAGTCGACGCCAAACAACAAACTGATTAAATATCTAAATTTTGTATGTACCTACTTACGTAGAAAGTGGACATGGCTCTACTTAGGTAATTAACCATTTTATTATTTGGTGCCGACTTTACATTACGTTTACATTACATTACGTTTTGTGTAAATTTAATATTTATACAATTTATTTAAATTACAAATTTATTCACGAAAAAGTACAAGGCGTGCGGAGTGGCTGAGCGCTATAGCGCGAAAGGAACAGACAGACTGAGACCCGGACAAAGAGTGAAATCCGCCTTTTTGTTTCCACCCTCTTTTACTATGCATCAATAAAGTGCGAGAGTGGTGGTTACTACAAGTGTATATATATCCTAATCCCTTCGGACCAAGCCTTTTACACCACAAATAGACGAGTGCCGATGCATTTTTGAAAACAAAAAATTAACACCATGAGACCTACTGGAGGAGGAGCCAATATTGTTCGAATGACGGGAAAAATAATTTGGAGTCGACAAAATCTGGAAGGGTGTAACTGGTATTTTAGAGATTTAAAGTGTTATTTTACGGTTTTTCGCGATTTGCAACGAAAGTTGACTTTCTATCAAAAAAAGTTGAATGGCAAAGTTGTTGATAATAAAAATTGCGGAACTGCGATTGCAGAACGTGCACTTGAAGCGGGCACCAATCACCGGATTGAGTTTCATCATACGCAAGTCCTCTCTACAGAACGTCACTTTTACTTAAGAGTTGTACGTAACGCGATTGAAATTAAAAAACACAAAACTTTCAATCGTTAAGATGGTTTTAAATTATCTACAGCGATGAATCCAGTGATAAAAAACATGCCACCTCGCTTTTATGCGCAGTCGGGTGAACACAAGAATAGAGACACATAATTTGTTTACAGAATAGGGACACTGGTAGTATCGAACGTGACTAACGTTAACGAAACCAAAATATCAAAAACCTCGAAAATGTGCGGGTGGATGAAGAACCTTCTACCTCACGATCTCGACGACGGAGGGCGTGCAGCGCTCAGCCAGTCAGCCTGTGACCACGGCCAGTGCAACCTGGTCGAAACGTCAGATAATTCAGAGGTATGTAATACCTTTTCGTGATCCCGTTAATTCCCGTTTAAATACATAGTTAAAACGACCTCATTTTCAACTAAACAGTTTACCGAGAAAATTCGTGTTTTCAAGCTCGCCAGTCACCATTTCTTCCGTTAAAGGGTCTACTTTAAGATTATATAATAAAAGAGTAGCACTACTATAGAAAAAAAATCCAGAAAACGTGAAAAAGTGAAAAAAACGAATTTTTTTTTTATTTTTTGTTCGAAACTCATATTTTATTTATTAAAATTACTGAAATTAACAGTTGAAACCTTTCGAGAATATGAATCTCATGTTACCTTAATAGGTACAAAGAAAAAACAAGCACATCAATAAGGATTTGATTAGGATAGAAGAGGGAAATGAAGTGAACTTTTGGGGTTAAAAATGGTTTTTCAGATTTGTAGCTAAAATGAACCGAAACAACAGCGAAACTGAATTTTTGCGCAAGAAAAAAATTAAATACTGAAAAATCGGTTTTTCCGATTTTCCCGGAAAATTTGAGTTTATGTGGAAAAATATTAGATCCAAAAGTTGTAGATCTTTTTATTATCAACAACTTTGCCATTTAACTTTTTCGATAGAAGATCAACTTTCGTTGCAAATCGTGAAAAACCATGAATACCGGCCACCTCCGAAACCAAGTTTCGAAACTAGTTTCTAAATAAGAATAATATTTCTTCTTCTGAAACTGATTTCCAAATAAGAATAAACAATCTGTTTTCGAAACTCGTTACCAATTAAGAAAAGTAATTATTCTCCCGAAACCGGGCTTTTTACTGTTTTTGAACTTGGATCAACACAAACACGCCTACTACACAGCATCCTTAAGCAGTAAGCGGCGAAAGGACAAGATATTTACAGCTCCGTTATGCAGAACTACTTTTGCACAAAGATTCACTCCTTTTCTTGGACCATTCCTTTATAACCGACTAGCTAGGTTAATTCCAAATCTCCCTAAGCTGAATAAAATAAAATGTAAAGAATCCATTTTTAAATATTTAAGAACCTTAGAATATGATGCCACTGAGTCTTTTCTAGACACTAGTTACAACTTGGCAAATGTGTGATATCCTACCATAAGTGTAACCACTACTTACCCAATATTGTTTTTGCGCATTTCTATATCCACACATAGGAAATTTGTAATTTAGGATATTATTAACACTGATGAACAGTTACCTCCTGAGATACAGCCTCAACTAGTTCAGAAGGTACGGAACTACATTGCTAGAAATAGCCTAAAACGAACATAATTTTAGTGGAGACACCATATTTTCATTATTAATGTACATTTGTGCAACCACTTATATAAATTTATTTATAAGGCATATTTGGAAATAAATAAAGAATTTGATTTGAATTTGAAACCAGCTACCAATTAAGAAAAAAATCTTCTTTCGAAATGATGTACCAAATTAACAATGATGTCATACTTATTGCTTCAACATTTTCCTGGCCACATTCAAATCATAAATAATAAAATAACACGTCATCCCATATTTGCGATGATAGGTGTCAACAGAAGACAAAATAAAAGTAATAAATTATAATTAATAATATAAAAAGTGAAATAATATCGTATAATAAAGTGAAATAGTAATTAATAATATCCTTTCTTTGATTTTTAACGTAACTTCAATGTCAATACGAAATAATATTCAGTTTATCTCAACAAAAAGTGGCGGAGTGGCTGCATTATGTCATCGCCGCAAATATCAAAAAAAAAAAAATTATAAGTCTGGTAATTCATTTTGGTACTGTAATAATGAAACTGAATGTACAGGAAATTTTACTCTAAATAATAAAAATGAGATAATCAAACAAATTGATCACAATGTCAGTTGTAAACCAGACATTGCAAAAACTATTTTCCTGAAAAAAAATGGATGAACTTAGGGCAAAAGTAAGCACTAACTTCACGTCTGTTAAAAAACAATACAAAGATATGCAATTTGAAATGCGAAATGAAGAAGTTGACTTGATACATGATCTGCCGACATTCGATAACGTCAAAAGTGGATTATATAATGAACGGAACAAAATATTAGGAGTTCCAAAATTGAGATTTAAACTATCCAGCGAGGTAGTTGTACCAAAGAAATATCAGAATATGCTATTAGCTCTGATTTTCGTAGAGGAAGGAAAAAGAATAATAGTATTTTGTGCTAAGAATGCAAGACGACATAGAATCTTTCAAACACATTTTCAGTGATGGAACATTTAAATCATGCCCTCAATCCTTTCAGCAGCTGTATTCCATTCATGGTTATGATGAGAAGACCCAATCTATTATCCCCCTAATTTTCGCCTTTCTAGAGAACAAAAAAAAAACAACATGAGTTATTATTTAGCTTGTTAAAGTCACGATTTCCAACATGGAACCCCCAAAAAATAACACTAGACTTTGAAAAAGCGGCCATGAAGGCCATTCGTAACGTCTTTCCTAAGATAGAAATTAAATTATGTTATTATCATTTTAACAAGTCTTTAATCAGAAAAGCGAAATCCTTGAAATTAAATTTCAGTGTCGAAAAGAGACATGTAGCGCATTGTACTGGTCTAGCACGCTTACCACCAGCCTTTATAAACAAAGGTTTCACATACGTGATGAACAAGAGCCCACCAGGAAAACAAACTGAAAAATTTAATACGTATTTTAAGAAACAGTGGTTTGATCAAACTGAGTTTTCCAAAGTTTGCTGTTGTAGCAACGAAACAATTCGAACTACAAACCACCTTGAGGGATGGCATTCCAAAATTAATAGGTATATTGGACGTAGAAATCCCACTCTTGCAAATGTTCTCGACGTTTTAAAAAATGAAATGGGAGTAGGGAAAAAAGTAAACAAAAAAAGTAAAAATTATGAAGCTATTGATGAAGACATTAATTCATCACTAGATCTTCTTTTAAAAAAAAAGATATCAGTTGGTCATTGCATTAAAATTATTTAGCCATTTTCGTTTAACTTTTAGTATACCTATCCCCTTTTTAACTCTTTTAAATTTTAAAATTCTTTCACAAATGTAATTTAAGTTTTAAGTTAGTTAATAACTGTAGTTTGTGTTTATTCATTATTATATTTTCTTTCTAAAATCAATTTGGTACATTATTTCGAAAGAAGATTTTTTTCTTAATTGAAGGCTGGTTTCAAAAACAGTAAAAAGCCCGGTTTCGGGAGAATAATTACTTTTCTTAATTGGTAACGAGTTTCGAAAACAGATTGTTTATTCTTATTTGGAAATCAGTTTCAGAAGAAGAAATATTATTCTTATTTAGAAATTAGTTTCGAAACTTGGTTTCGTACGTGGCCGAAGGAGAATTACCACTATCAACCCCTAAAAGTTCACTCCAAATCCACCACCAACTCCAAAAATACCTCCAAATTTGTTTTTTTAATATTACTTAGAGTTTATAGATAATTATGACTTCAATCAGAATATTATGATATCTCGTTAGCATAGGCCAAAACTTATATGATAATATATAGTATGTATGTAAAGTTGTTAAAGAATAGAATATATCTCTAGATTATATACATTTACATACATATATAAGTAGGGTTAACTAATGAGTGTCTGTTTGCACGTTCGTAACTATGTTACAGCTAGGTAGATTATAATCTAGATGCAAGGTATACCTAGGGCTGCCATCCGTCCGGGTTTCCCCGGATTTGTCCTAGTTTAAAGTGCGACCGGGGAGCGTCCGGGCGGGGGTTTCAAAAAGTTAATCAAGCTGTTTAATTTAATTTAAAAAATCGGAATCGGCGTTTTTTAAGGTATCCGGGAAAGAATCTCGATTTTACACATGTGTCCGGGATTTTTGAAGAGCTTGTACGGCGTCGGCAATTTAAGTGATGGCAGGCCTAGGTGTACCTTGCATCTAGAAAAAAGTGAGATATTTCAAAGAATAAGAAGAATTAAATACCCTTTTACCAAATGTCTATTTTATAGCTTAAATATGTTTTGGAAGACTAAATACATGCCTCAAAGTATCAACAGTATGAAGCAGCATTGCAAAATTATCACAATTGGCCATATTTAAATTACATAATTCAACATTTTGACATACTGTCAGGCCACTGGTGCGACAAATAGGTAATATTTTCAAATAAAAATGGCATTTTGGAAATAAATAGTTAATATGTAATATAATTACATATGTGAAGGAAAGCTGATTTCCTGCCATCTGTGCGGCGCGCGGCGGCTTCTGCCTCTTTATTGGCGAATGTTTTGCCGCTTGGTTAGGTACCTTACGTGGTGATACCACGATCTCATTACACAAAAGTTAGGTGCATATAGTTACTTAATCATCTTGAAGCTGATCATCGAGTCTGGAAGCTCGCTCCGTACATGATTTTCGAAGCTGAGAACGAGTTTGTCAGCTGAGTTTGTATTCCACTGGTTGACCTAAAGACAGAATACAGTACCACATTAACAAATCAACCAACATACATACACCATTAGAGATTTAATACAAAATTATGAAGATAAGGAAGCCAAATAAATTTGACTCTGTATGCTTACTTAAAATATTCAGTAAGTAATCTATAATATAACGCTAAAGTGTTTTTGGTTTGATAGTTATTTATGTTAAACGCGCTAGCCTCTGGAACTCTCAGTCAGATTTGATTAATTCGTATGGCATGGCGTATTCATTGAGGAAGGTTATAAGCCACGTAACATCACGCCTCGAGCCTTACGAGCGGAGCAGAGACCATAAACGCAGGTGAGACGGCTAGTGAAGTACCTATACGGGGTTAATTTTATTTTGTTATCATTTTGATTGTTATAAAAATGTGTTCATTTACACCAAACTCCTTATTGTAGTACCGCCGGTCCTTTGATTCCGTCTTAGGTGGGACTGTAATGGCCTTGAAAATTTGTCGCACGGGCTCTGCGACTTTAGTGTCTTTAACGAGGACCATCAGCAGTAGGATAGAGTTGAGAGACCAGTCTGTGGAATCTTCGTAGTGCTTAGGCTTCCATGTGATAGATGCTAGAAGAGATAATAAACTGAGAAAATTAACATTGTAATTATTAGATCGGCTCCACAGTTTGCTAAGTTGTGATTGTCACTTAAATCGTAGCAGCTAGGTGACTTATAAATAATAAATCCCACCATTGTGGGATCAGTAATGTCGTTTTCGTTTTGCCTGTCTTCCTTACAAGAGAACTACCGCACACAACACACGACGACAATGTGTACGAGTACATTTAATACACGAATCAGAGTGTACAAAGGGTCAGCAGACGCAACGTAGTAGCGCCCGCCATTGCTGTCGCGGCGCCTACGCATAGACATCATAAACGACACTTCCACCGTTATAAACTTTATTCTTGTTGGACACACTACGTTCAGTGGAATTTTATAATAGTTACGAAAATAAATTACGGTCCTAATTATGTCCAATAAAATCTTTCACTTTCAATAGTATCAGTACCTAATGGGTATGGTCATTAGGACTTCTGATATGTTGTTAGTCCTTGATATCTATACTAATAATAAAACTGTAACGGGATAAATTCTATACATTGCATATATTTAAAAAAAATCGACTGAGGGGTATTCTTCAACTTCAACTTTTGGTTTGTGGCTTTGTGGAGTTACCACAATTTTGCCAATGTCAAGTAGGTATACGGAGGACAAACTGTCAAAGGATTTTATATAGAGCTGTGGTAGCCCCAAAAAGGGCTATTCTTATTGACATATGGATACTAATCCCAAATATGTGATTCTAAAACTGTTTGTCTGTTTGTTTATATGTTCACGATAAACTCAAAAGTTACTGAAGGGATATGCTTGAAACTTAGTATGATATTAGTTTGAGTGCTTGCGCAGGTTATAGGGTACATTTTATCCCGGGTTAAATTTTGGTTTCCACAGGAAAATCTATGAAAGCTATAATAACATTTTAACGTAAGTAGAATGTAACACCAAATAAATCGCGATAGTATCCGTTAAAAATAGTTTTATTTCAATAGAATGTATATGCTTATTTCGAACAACAATACAACGAGCGTTTGGTATAACTGGTACAGTGTACGTTCTCTATTCAGCTACATGCCGGATCAAATCAAATGTAGAAAGAATTGTAATGTTTACACTCCCACTGAGTAAAGGGTTGTCACAGAAGGAGAAATTTATAAGACATAATTTAAATATTACTATGCATGATTTGACATGTCAAATTAATGGTCCAAATTATAATAACTTTCATCTTATTGACACTAACAAGATTGTTAGTAATAATGTTTTTTTGACGAAAGGTAGATATTATCTTTCAATTTATTTTAAGAGACAGATAGCAGTATCGCTATCATATTATTTTACAGTAACAGCCAAGAACTTGGCTAATAAAACATTGCTTTTATTGAGCAAATTGACATTAATTTGTAATTATAATTCTGCCAATTTGTTGGCAAACAATTATACCACTGACACATTATATAGTATGTGACATTTCGAATAATTTAAATTAATTACTAAGACAAAAGAGAGTACCTCTTGCAATTATTATATTATAAATAAGAATATAAAAAGTTCAATATCTCAGCTAAGAAATAATCAAGTTTAAATTAAAAAGTATAAATAACTTAAATTACATAAACCTGGTTTACCAGAATATTATAGGGCTGATGGGCAAAGACCTAGAAATAGAATTGTTCATGAACTGTTATGCTGTTGATATTTTTTGCATCACTGAATATTGATTAAAAAGCGATCAGTTTATGTTTAAATTCGATAACCACCAGATAGGCAGCTCGTTCAGCAGAGCTAATGCAATACATAGTGGCTCTATGATACTCATAAATAAGCAATTTAAATTTGAGGAACGCCACGACATTGTTAGTTTATCGGTTAAAAGAACTGCAGAAATAGCCTGCATAGAACTGAAGCGTTTTATTGTAATTAGTGTATACAGACCTCCTTCAGCTTTGTATGATTGTTTTGAGTGTGTTACGGATTCAGTATTAGATAGAGTAACAAAATCTAAAAAAGTAATTTTTTGTGGTGAATTTAATATTAACTAACTAGAAAATTCTGATTTATCGACTAAGTTCAGGACACTATTCCAGTCGTATAATCTGAAAAACTTGTTTTTGAAACCTACACGAATCACAGCCACTACAGTCACATGTGTAGACAATATATTTACGGATATTGTAATCAAAGATAAGAAAATAATAAATCTTTTTTACTAATATTTCTGTGTCAACTACTAAATCTTTGAACGCCTCACCAGCTCTTGCAGAATCAATTTTGAAAGAGAATGTTGATAGGAATGACAGTGTATTTAGGTTTCAAAATGTCAGTTTTTTTGAAATTATCGAAGCTTTTAAGATTTTTTTTAGATTTTACGCTAAATCTAAGAAAAAACAGCCGACCTCTGGAGAAATTCTGTAATCATTACAAAAACTGTCATTACTGTAGTTGCTAGTCATTTATCATTTATATTTAATCAGTGCGTAGATAGTGGTGTATATCCTGATCTAAAAAAAAACCCAGTAAAATCATTCCATTGTTCAAATCTGGCAGTACTTCAGACCCAACTAACTTTAGACCAATTTCTGTACTACCAGTATTCAGTAAAATTTTTGAAATAATCGTTTATGATCAAATGCGATGTTTCTTTAATTGCCATAATTTGTTACATAATAAGCAATTCGGTTTTACAAGGGGTCACACCTGATGCCGATGTAGAGCTTGTAAAACATATATTTGATGCCTGGGCCCACAATTCTCTAGGCATTTTTTGCGATTTATCCAAAGCTTTTGATTGTGTTGTTCATGAAACTCTGATCAGGAAATTATTTCACTATGGCGCTGGATCTTCTTACTTCTTATCTAAGTAATAGGATTCAGAAAGTCGATATTAATGGCAAGCTATCTCCAGGGTCTGTGGTAAAAATGGGAGTTCCGCAGGGATCTATACTTGGGCCATTTTTGCTCTTAATCTACATTAATGACTTACCTTATATTGTTAAGAACAACCACGAGATAGTGTTGTTTGCGGATGATACTACACTCTTATTTAGGCTAAAACGTACGTGTACAATTTTTGACGACGTAAACGATGCTATTTCGAAAGTGGTTCGCTGGTCTAACGTTAACAACTTACTTCTTAATGGAGAAAAAACAAAATGTATCTTCATTAACAAAATGTAGGTTCACTACTCCAAACGTTAAACAGGTGACAACGACTATACTACTTAATGAAGACGAATTGGAAATAGTGGATACCTCAAAATTCTTAGGCATTACTCTTGATTCTAAGCTTCAATGGGACCTTCATATTGATAAATTATAGAATAGACTCAGCTCAGCAGCATACACAGTTAGAAAAATTCGTGAACTAACTGAAGTTAAAACAGCCACATTAGTTTATTTTAGTTATTTTCATAGTATAATGTCGTATGGTATTTTGAGATTTGGTCATTATGTGATCAGTACAATATAAGAAATTGTCCTAACAGACCGGAAGCCCCGCGGGGACGTAGTGAAGTAGGATTTCCATATAAGCAGAGTGTGAGCAATAATTGACAGGTTTAAGCGCTGGATATTGAATGAGAAAAGGTGTCGGCTAGTACGAGCAGAACTGATATACACGCTATGTACCATGGCCAACATGGTTTGAAATCTATAAGAAGACAAATTGCGATGTAGAAAATCGTGTCCAAAATCTTAATTTTATTTATACCTTTGAGATCAACCGGAACACGGTCTTCTTTCAGGAACTTTCTATTGTGATATGCTACGATGCGATTGGACTCCTTCCTAGCAGCGCTCGTCGCGGCCAACACCGACAACAGCAGCACTGCTTTCTGATAGAAAGAAACTCACTTGAATTTTTAATTTAACATATTTATAGATATAGACACCAGATTGCAAATCTATATCTACACTAATATTATAAAGAGGAAAGATTTGTAATTTTGTATGTAACGAATAAACTTAAAAAATAATGGACCGATTTCAAAAAAATATTTTGCCGTTAGAAAGAAACATTATCAGTGAGTCACATAAGCTATATTTATTACTAGAAAAAATTGGAGATCCTTAGAAATAAATCTCTACTAAAACTAACCCAAGGCGTAAAAAAATTAACCATAAAATGTCTTTCATCGCATGCGCTGCGGAAAGTATTGATGATAGAATAAAAAAAGTTCTACAATATTATAGAACATATCAATATCAATGTCCAACTATTGTAGTTATATCACTATAACTACTTTTTTAAATTTTAAAAGTTGATAGAAATGCCGATCAAATTCAGACCATGTTATCCATACCTTTGTATTAATTCTTATCCAAATAAATTTCTGACTGTTTCAATACCTGTTTTTGAATTATTGAAATCGGACATTCCATTCAAAAGATATTACGAAATTAAAAACGTCAACATAAACAAAAAATACACGCCGACGCGAGTGTATTTTTTGCCGAGCCGCCCTTTTTCCTGATACCGACGTTAATGTGAATTCGTCGGTGAGCTCTTGTCTTCTTACGCCGCGCGTGTGTGGTTCAAACTGTTCCATCTCGCTAAAATGGTGGCTTGTGAACGTTTCACGAGGACAATTCGCCTTTTACTATTTTCTCAACCGTGTTGAGTGCTATCAACTGTTATTTGGAGCATCAAACACCTTGTATTGGGCCAAATAGTGGATTTCTCAACCTACACGCCGTGCGTGGTCTACTGAGTTGCCGAGCTTCGCATGCGAAGGTGGATGGTAAAGGTTGGTGTCCTTTTTGCTTATCTGCTATTGTGAGCATTGATTGTTTATACTCCAAACCTACACTTTTTCTATACAAACTAAAAATAGTCCACTTATTTTTACTTCTTAAACCCAGCGACATCTATTGATTAAAAACTGCACAATTTTTTTCTGGTGGCGAGGGCGACGCCGAACAACGCGGTGAGAAAGGGGGCACCGAAGCCCGGGAGAGGGGGCATCTATGAAATAGGTAGCGGCGCGGCTCTTACGTGCGGTCGGCTCCCTACGCAGTGGACGCAAGCGACATTGAATATTTTGATTTTTTTCATAGCACATTTTTTTTTATGTTCCAGTTAAAAAGTTATTTTCAGAACTACTTATAAATTATTTTATTCAAACAGTAAAGCTGTTTAATATTTATAGTATTCTCACACTTTTTATGGTATAAGTAGTATATAGTATAAGTATAATATTTATCAAAAGTTCTTTTCAGAGCAACCTCCTTAAACTTTTCCTGACTTATTTTATAATCTTAGTTCATTCTTATATTCCGTGGACCCTGGAACATTTTTTTTAATTATTACCTACAAGCTAAAACTTAGCCGACCTATTCGTATTACTGAGTTGGACAAGTTTTTGCACGTGGCAAGTCTGAAGTAGGCAGCATTCTTACTCCCCAGCCATGCAAACATGTCGATTTAACGATAGTATGTTCTTTTATTACCTACCAATAAATTTTCATTCTAATTACAAGATAATAACAGTAAATTGAAGAAATAATGCTTGTAGGACAAAATGGCCGCCACCGTTCCAGCGTCCGACTCGCGCAACTTGTCGAATTTCCATGGGTAGGTTTTTTTATTACCTAAAAGTAATACTTGGTGAATCATCTCGTTTGTATATTGTAAGTCGTCAGGTACAAGTGTCCGACAAAAATTATGCATCTTGTACCGAGTCCGACGCGGTGAACATTTCGATTTTCGGGTAGTTATTTTATTTATTATCTCTTGTCCGCCACTTACAGCACATGTGAGAAAACACATTTTATATTGAATAGAAAAAGTGTCCGACTGAAACGAAGCAGCGTATAGCTTGTCGACAAACTTCATGTTTATTATTCAAAACGAAAAATAGTGAAAGTAATGGATAAGGATTAATTAGCTACATCGTACTTTTATATTAAATAATACATAAATATGTCCATCGTCAATTGTAAATTTCATTTACATTAGTCTTTTCTGCGTTAATAAATATTTTGCCTATTTTTTATTAGCGATGTTTCGAAGGATAAAAAAGTAATTATATCGAGTTAATACAGTTTTGTCGCAACGGAAGTACAATACATTATAAATATAAAAATACCTAAATAAATACGTACAATTATAGTAATAATTTTATAAAAATATGACGCTTACGCACGTACAAGGTTATACTGGACTGAGGATAAGATAGAGATGTGATAATCGATAAACGTAAATCGATACCTATCCTTATTAAAATATTTATAAAAGAAGTAAAAACAATATAGTACCTATATAAAATTTTCGATATTTTTTACAATTGCAACGTTTTAAAATACATAGCCAGTGGGGTAACGATACCATCTGAGGCCCTTGGCTAATTCATCGGATGGGGCACAATTTCACTCTTGGTGCCTCGTGTGCTTACGGCCTTTAGGTCGGGGCCGCGGGCCGCTTTGGGCCATGGGCCCGTGGCATTTTGCCCACTCTGAGAGTTCTTTTCTTCTTGAGTTAATTTAGTATTGAAAAACCACTTATAGTATTTTTTTGTCTCAGAGTAAATAATAATGCCATGTACTCATTCATTCATTTCATAAAACAGTCACAATCGATCGATTGATCTAACGACTGTCGCTATTATGGCAACACTATCTAGTGACGTCGGGCTGCCATGACATTCATTCTGTACGAGTGCCTACACCTTTTATACGCTACGTTTCTTTATTTTTTGGTGGTTGTTCAGTTGAGTTTGGTTGTTACGTTTTATTGTTAAGTCTTGTTGTATTTTAAGTTTGTTGCTTTTTGGTATCATTATGCCAAAGAGAGCAAAAAAGACTGTTCTGAACAGTGAATACCGTGAGTTAGTGGTTCCCTTACGAGAATATTTTGAGCACAAAAACCAAAATGGCATACCGCAGTTACCGTTGTCGCAAGTGTGTCATCGAGTTGCTGACGCTCTTAGCATTTGTAGAGCTACAGTCGTTCGCACCAGTAAAGAAAAATATTGAGAAAGATCAAGTGACGTCGTAGAGGAAGATGCTGACAGGAAATTATCAACGCTAAATAATAAAATTAAAAAAGCTTCCCTGGTCACGGATATCGACGATTTCGACGCCGCTGCCATTCGTAATCATATTTATGCATATTATACCCGTGGTGAATTTTCAACCCTTAAAAAACTGAGTGCGTCTGTCAAAGACGCAGATTTGTTCAAAGGAAGCTTGCCAAGTTTGTTTAAAATACTAGAAAAAATAGGATTTGGATATAAAAAAGTAATAAAAGGAAAATTGTAATGGAGAGAACGGACATTGCTCTTGCCCGTATTGATTTTTTGCGGAAGATTAAAGAGATTAATTACTGACTGGGACAAGATAGTTTTTCTCGATGAGACGTGGCTGAATGGAGTGAACCACACACTCTCCAAATCATGGACAGATGACAAAGCCGAATCCACTGTGGCGCCCTTCATTTATTTTTTATTTTCTTATTTATGATTATAAATTGAAAACTCCCGCTCAAATGCTAGAGTAAGTCCCTACAGTCCTTAAAATATAGCTTGATCTCTGTGACATTTGTCACTAGTGCAAAGAGTTTTATCGACAAAAATTACGGACTACGTCGTAAGCGTCACAGCAGTATTTTATTTTTATTCCTATACGCTGCACATTTTTTGTCGGACACATACACTACTATATTCTTTGCTAAATAATTAAAATAAAAAAAATAAAAATTTACTGTAGGTAATAAATAAAATAACAACAACAACAAATTTGACAAGTTGCGCGAGTCGGACGCTGGAACGGTGGCGGCCATTTTGTCCGACAAACATTATTTTTTTCAATTTACCGTTATTATTTCGTAATTAGAATGAAAATTTATTGGTAGGTAATAAAAAAAACATACTATCGTTAAATCGACATGTTTGCAGGGCTGGGGAGTAAAAATGCTGCCTATTTCAGACTTTCCACGTGCAAAAACTTGTCCGACTCAGTAATACGAATAGGTCGGCTAAGTTTTAGCTTGTAGGTAATAATTAAAAAAATTCTTCCAGGGCCCACGGACTATAATTTTTTGAGATTTGAAAAAAAAAACCTACATAACAATATACCTAGAAAAAGAAAGTCGCAACTATCTAAACATAGTTCCCAAGCGAGATTAGCAAAACTACGTCGTATTCGTATTGGAGAATCTTCTTCTGAAAATTCAGATCGTCACGCAAGTATGAGCATCTTTTTATTAACGAACTTCAAAAAACACTTGAACACTTTGAAATTGCATACGCCTGTAATTCGTAAATACAGTAACATTTTACACGGTTTGGGCCTTGTGTACGGGATCACTAGTCACACTAGACTTGAATTATCTGGAGGAATTAATGTTAGTAAAACGTGTATCGATTTCATATATGGCAGATCCCGCTCACAAGGCCTCTTCACTGCAGCGCTCGGGACCACACTGGCTGATCATCGTGCAGTGATACTCGCCTGTACTGGTGCACTGGTGGATGATCCAAAGTACAAAACTTGCATCAACTATGAGCAATTAAAAACTTTGTTGTACCAAATTAAATGGGAAGACAGTCATCAAATGAGCTGTCCTATAAACTTATATAAATACCAGCTGTGCCCGCGACTTCGTCCGCGTGGAATAGCGTATTTATATCGAATCAACTGCCTAAAAAATAGTTTCAAGCTTCTAGCTCTAAATATGACGATACTTCCATACAACTTTTCATCCCCACCTTTCAACCCCTTACACCCCTTTTTTCGCATTAAACAGTAGCCTATGTCCTTTCTCAGGCTCTAGACTATTTGTGTACCAAATTTCGTTGTAATCGGTTCAGTAGTTTTGGCGTAAAAGGG
Source organism: Euplagia quadripunctaria (assembly GCA_963859945.1). Taxonomy (NCBI): domain Eukaryota; kingdom Metazoa; phylum Arthropoda; class Insecta; order Lepidoptera; family Erebidae; genus Euplagia; species Euplagia quadripunctaria. Next base: position 192,330 of record OY982573.1, read on the forward strand.
CGACAGACAGACAGAGTTACTTTCGCATTTATAATATTCATTATATAAGTAAGGAAGTAAGGATGTTTATCAGCAGTCTGGTTACCATAGTACAGGCTTTGCCTAGTTTAGGATCAGACGGCCGTGTGTGAGGTGGGTGAAGTTATTATTATTATTAATGCCCTGAAACATAATTATGAATTTAATGGCGGCGAGAGGCAAAATAGTTCGTTGGCATAGTCAAGAACCAGCTACCGATTACTCTGGGATCACCAAACAATGAAAAAAAAACTCCTGCTGTTTCAACAATCACCACAGAAAAGCACATTACCCTATGATATCCTACGATTGAAAATATACATTCACTCGAAATCCTTCAAACAGACTTGACTATCTGCAAGTAAAATCTAATGTTACTAATAATATTTCTTTAACACAGGTAAAAATCGATACTTTGGACTCTTAATATTTATTAGTTTTAGATTTAATTTTTTGTTAAAATGATTTTTATTGTATGATTTTTTTTCATCATCAGCTCAGCTACATGATGTGATGATTTCTAAACGCAAATACCTGATAAAGTAATGAAAAGTAAACAGAAACACTATTCGTTTCTACAATTTTCGAGGGTTTCTCTCAATTTTATCAGAATTTCATCATCAGATCCTGACTTCCTTGACATGAGAAGACCTTTGAGGTATACCCTATCTAACAAAAAAAGAATAATCAAAATCGGTTCATAAATAACGGAGGGGGCTGAACATACATAAAAAAAAGAAATTTGTATATTTACGGTCGAATTGAGAACCTCCTTTTTTTTCGTCGGTTAAAAACGATACATAAATTAAAAAAATAAATTATTTTAAATATAAAAAAGTGCAAAAAAAGAAAAGAGTATCAAAGTGGGATTCGATCTCGCACGCACCGATTTGAAAGCGTATACTATACCAAATAAGCTACACGCTCGCTGTACAGTTGTTCGAAATAGGGATATACATTCTACTTACATTAAAATATATACCCAAATGTTCCCAGCCATTACTAAAACATACGTACAAATCTAACGCAAATGTCACTATGCGCTTTAAGAAGACAGATGAAAGTGAGGTAAAAATAATTATTATTTCTCTAAACAGCAACAAAGCACCCGGAATAGATCGTATCAGAGCCATCGATATAAAAACAATTTGCAATAAAATAACAGCAACAATCTCCAAATTAATCAATTTAAGCATAAAAACTGGTAGGTATCCTGTACTAAAAACAGGAATAGTCAGATCAATTTATAAAAAGGGCAGCCGCGTGGAATCTGGCAATTACAGACCCATTACTATTGTTCCAACGATTGATAAAATTGCAGAAAAATATGGATGTAAACAATTATATGAATTTTATAATAAAAACAATATAATAACAGATAAGCAATATGGTTTTCGACCTCAAAAAAACACAACCCAATTACTTTCAGCATTCACTAATAGAGTTTATAAGGACTTAGACAAAAAGCTACATATACTAGTGTTATTCATAGATTACAGTAAAGCATTTGATACGATAAGACATGACAGACTGTTAGACTATCTCCAAGACAATAGAAATATTAAAACTGTTAATAATAATGCCATGAAAACTCGGAGTATTACTAGCTCCTCGGAGATATACAAATTAGTATGGAAAACGCACGCTGGAGTATATTATACCCCATCGTGTAAACCACTTACCAACATGCTTTAAGGACAAAATTACGCCAAAAAACATTAAATTGAGGTTAAAACAATACTTTTTGCAGGTTAATCTCGTATGAAAACGAATATTTTAAATAACTATAAATCTTGCAATTCAATACGAATCAGTCCGTACGGGAGCAACCTGTATAGTATGTGTTTATTAGCCACTGAAAAACACAGTAGTACAGTCTAAGTAGGTACTAGATATTGATAAGCATTGTTGTGACAACTTATTTGTATACCTACCCTCTCATTTGTGACTGTTGGTTTTCTGAGTTGTATATTACCTGTACCCATTATGAAATAAGTATATTTTTGTTAATTATGTATTTACGATATTTATAATAAGTACCTAAATTTAGTTGGCGACACTGACGTACAGTAAAACTTAAATAAGTTTATGTTACATCGTTGGAACATTAAATAATACCTATTTTGTAAATCAATTAAATAAAAAAAAAACAACATTTATTCAATCAGCTATGTCGTCGGCGCCGAACGTTTAAGGTACCGCTGTACCGCACATAAATTTTTGCATCGTGGAAAGTAACAAAACGTCTTTCTGTAGATAGAAAGACGTTTTTGTAAGTTTTCGCGACGCCGAAATTTACAAGGTGTTTAATCCCGTTAATTTTTGAATTCATAATTTCTTATGTGTAATAAAAAAGCGATTATGAAAAAAATAAAAAATACTCACAGTGTAAAACATTTTGATGGACTAGACCGTCATAGTCCGTCCGTGGCGGTGGTTTGTGTGTTTGGTATTACTGGGTTGATTATAAATTGCGTTAGAAACAGCTACCTACTGTTATTTCGTAATTAAGGAAACATTAATGTGGTAGTTTAGTGAGCTATTTTATTATGATTGCGAAATGTCTTATATAACGATATTTCTATGAACGCCAACGTACCCGACACGTGTCAAACATTAATTTACTGAATAAGGGCGTGTTTGTTTGTCACTTTCTACAAATGGTGTACGGGTTTTAAAATATTTATTATACTCAAAGAAAAGTCTACTTAAGGAGCATTATAAAAGTATCAAATTAAAAATCAATGACAACAGTGCAGTCATGTATGGTATCTTCTGGGACAGCAGACATTTCGCACGAGTTATACATGTACACCGTGTTTTTTATCTCAGTGTTTTTACGAAAACTATGTTATCAGACCATGATGTATATGCTTTCTACAGCATTTATTTAAAGAAAAAAAAACAAAAAAAATTTAATTATCAAGCCCGGCGTTTTCTTCAAAATCTACTTTTCACATTGCTACAACGCGATGTGTAGGTACTCGTACTTACGCGGTGTGTGTACGATCGCCCGATCTCTAAGGTCGATGCCTTGGTAGGTAAACTAATGACCTACTGTATCAAAATAGCTTTAAAATGATTCCAATTTTCCCTTCATACTACTGACATACTATGCCATACTAATAACACTTTAATAACGCAACATAATAAAATAAGTAGTAATTAATTATGATTGGTAGCTCATAACATAAGTCATAATAACAAAAAAAATAATAAGCACTATAGGCGTATTTAAAAAATTGGAATCAGCTTCATCTTATCATCACTAAATATTATAAAACAAAGTCCCCCGCCGCGTCTGTCTGTCTGTCTGTTCGCGATAAACTGAAAAACTACTGAACGGATTTTCATGCGGTTTTCACCAATAGATAGAGCGATTCATGAGGATGGGTTAGGTGTATAATTTGTACCCGTGCGCAGCCGGGGCGGGTTGCTAGTGTACAACAATTTGATAAACAAATCACTTACCACTATTATCGTTTTACTATAATCCAAAAACTAACGGTATTGAAGCAGTTGCTTAGTTTTCTTTTAAGGATCGTAATGTATTTGTGTCTCTTTTCACTTCATCAAAGGCACACACTATTTTTCTTTTCAAATCGTCCGCACTACTAGCTTCACCCCGATACACAATTCTTTTAATTTCCGACCACAAAAAGAAGTCTAGCGGAGTTAAAACAGGGCTTCTTGGCGACCATGGCACCGGTCCGCCTCGCCCAATCTATTTATCAGTGTATTGTTGGTTAAGATAAGCACGTACACTGAGTTCGTAATATGCAGGGTACCCGTCATGTTGGAAGAACATAATATCCCGAATGTATGCTAATGGTACATCGTCTAGAAGCGCGGTGTGTCTTTAAAAATCCCGGCCCAAACATTTACACTAAATCCAACTTGATGCGAATGTGCAACTATTATCTACATGTGGATTATTAAAAGCCCAATAATGTTCATTGTGAATATTAAAAGCGCCCACTCTGGTAAATGTAGACTCGTCTGTCCACAAAATGTTTATGTTTTGGTGCTTTAATAACCAGTGACAAAAGGTAACACGGTGTTGTGGGTCGTTGTCGCCATGAAGAGCCTGTGTGGTGCATTCCTATTTGATTCAGTAGCCGCCACACGAAGTAGTGACTAACACCAAACCGTCCCGCTGCTTCTCTTGTACTACGGCGTGGATCTTCTTCAAAAAAGTTTAAATTATCCTCTAAATGTAGAGAGTGTTGGTGAGGTCGTCCTCGAGCCTGACCATGTGTAGGCACTTGGGATTGTCCATACGTCAACAGACGTCGTGTGGCTGCCAGGATGGTAACAGGTGTAGGAACCCGTGGATTCATGATGCCGCGTCTACTAGCGAATCCAAATGATCTGGCTGAGCGTAGAGTCGCCTAACCTCCGCCAGATTATCTCCAGCAGTAGCATAAAACCGTACCATGTCTAACCACTCCACGTTCAAGTACGAAGACATTTCATTTATTTACGCGCGGAAGGCACACACGCACGTCAGGTCACGTCACGTCAGCGTCCTGCGTCCTACGTCCTAGGTGTTTCGCAATAAATAGCACACCGACCAGGGGTGTCACAGTTAGAACATGTCAGTTTGACAGACGATTCTACCGCTCACGCGGATGTAAAATGAAACAAAATCTTTGGGTCTTAACTTTTTGTTATTTCAACGCGATAGATGTCACTAATTTAAAATTGTAATAAATTAAAAACATTTCTTATTATATTTTTATTTTATACATAATTCATAATTATAATAATATGCAATCAATAAAATAATTCAAAAACATTTACAAGCTAATTATTATTAAAAATAAAATCTCTAACATTAATTAGCAATTCTATAGGTATGTATTGTATATATTCATAATTTCACAAAATGTCGGATGCGAATGGCGTATGCGCACTTTGTATTTGAATTTTGTGTTTTTATTGCCTTTCATTGTAAAATCTGGTGTTTTCTACTTAGAGTTGAGTCGAACATTAGGTTGCGAGGAGCAATGAGCTCAACTCTACGAAAACCGATGAAAATTCTAGACTAAAGCGGAGGCGCTTGAGTTGGCGAGGAGAATAAAAACGTGATTTACACAGTAATTTTACTACACTTAATTAAAACCCAAAAATATACTCTGAATAATCGTTAGATATCTTCAATCAAACTTTAAATCACGACACTCCACAGAACACGTGGTGCGCCTACGAGATGCAAATCGATTCTCCCTTTTCAGCGGCCTATCCGAACCGTAACTGTCATCCGTCGCGCGCCACCGCTCGGTGTTGCGTCAGTGTCCTAACTTCTGACACTTTATTAATAATGTTGCCAACTAAAATAATCGGTGCGCCATATAAATATGAAAATACAAAAATGATGTGAAAATACAAATATGAATACTGTAGCTACTCTACATTTTATAAATATTTATATATTTATATTCAATTAAGTAAAACTCATTTTTTTAAATATATATTCACATAAAAAGTACACCACTATGTGAAGTCTCTGACTCCTGAGCAAGGCTCATAGATCTGTGTTACAGAACTCAGTGTCTTCTCCCATTATGAGGAACACAGAAACCTTATGCAAATAAGTGCATACTGGGGCGTATACTTCGGATACTTTAACACAATATTCAGCTAATAGTTTTATTTCCCTTGATGGATTTGATGTAGAAATATATAACCGCAATATCCTACCCAAACCTTCCTCATGAATCATTCTGTCTATTAGTGAAAACCGCATGAAAATCCGTTCAGTAGTTTTTCAATTTATCGCGAACAGACAGACAGACGCGGCGGGGGACTTTGTTTTATAATATTTTTGGTCAGTACTTAGAAGATGTTTGTATTTTTCATAGGCTATTATTGTTATGGCAATTTTCTAATAATTTACCAATAGGAGTGACATGCGAGGATGAGCCACTAGTAACATCATCTAGTTTGTTAAATAAATGTCTCAAAGGCAATTCATTCAAATATATTATGCAAATAATCCACTGTAAAGTACGTTGCAGTCTTTTGTCGAAGAGTCTAATCACGCCATTGAATTTTCTTATGTTAGTGACCGTTCAATCGCAACCAATAGCCATCAAATCATCCAGTTTAATTTTTTCGGGATACGAGAAGCGCACAAATCGATACTTCGATACTTATGGCAGTACCTTGAATTGGTGTAGTATAACCAACATAAAATGAATCAAGCTCTTTAATAACAGTTATATGGTCCTCAATAATGGTCTGCCTGTACTTTTTACACCCTTTTTACAAGATTTTACGTCTTATCGTTTCGGCCTTCAAAATATAAAACAGGTATGCTATTTAGCGCCTGCTGTTCAAATAATGTATTACGTTCTTTCTGCCTTTCCCGTCGTATTTTTTATTTATCAACAACTTAAATAACTGAAGAAATATCGTGCAACAATAAAGAAACCATTGCAGCGGCTGCTCCGTCAGAAATACCATAGCGATTGCAGGTTTTCGCTAACCTAGGCATAGGCAAACTTTTGACTGATTTTGTTGCTTTCTTGTTCACTTGCGACGTAGACGGTAACTTTAGCTTATCAGGTAAAGAAAAAATTTCTTCAGGCTCACTGGAAGATGACACCGGCTCCTGCTGTTCTGTATTACACTTCTCTTGGGTTTTGTTAGTTTTCAAATCAGATTGTTTTATTTTAGAGGCTCGTGTCCTTTTTTTTAATAATTTGGTCTATTCCTCCAATTCGCATCTTCCTTTCTTGTCTTTGCCCTAACAAAAACTTATGCTCTTCTTTTGGTAACTTTTTTTCTCTAGGACAACAACAAAGTTCAATTTGCTTACATTTCAATCCTGGGAGAGCCATGCTTGGAGTGATACCACGGCCTCACAGAAAACCGGCAGTGAAGCAATGTTTGCATTGCTTTTCGCCGAGTGAGTGAGGTTACTGGAGGCCCTAACCCTTCCCTCCCCCTCCTCTCCACCCTTCCCCTACTCCCACCTTAAAGGCCGGCAACGCACTTGTGACTCTTAAGTTGCAGGTGCCCATGGGTGGCGGTAGTCATTTACCATCAGGTGACCCGTCTGCTTGTTGTCGAATAAAACTCTGCTGTGCTGTATAAAATATTTTTTTTTGATCAGCAGATTTTTCAATGATTTTATTAAGTTTTTGCACTTTAAATGGTAAACTTTTATTTGCTGAACGACTCTTGTGTGTGACACGATAGGAAAGGATGATTTTCTCTAAATATCTTCTACTTTTTAAGTCATAAGCTCGGCAATATCTAAAAAAGAAGGGTCTTTGATGGTATTTCTGATAATTTTAAGTTATAATCGGTTTCATTCATAACATTTCATGACATCGTAGTTTGGCAATACTTTGTCCTCAATATCTTCCGACACTCCCGAATATAGGGCACTAATAACTTTGTCTTCTGGTTTCCATTATAATCTGTTAGTTTTTAAGAAAGAGTAAATATAATAAGTAATAAATGCGCGTACTACTGCACTGCAATCATATTTTTAATGCACTGAAATCAAACTATAATAACGACGATACTAGGTGACGCAATATGAGTGCGGCCACTTTTGACTACCCTCTCAAAATTATTTTTATTATATATTATATACATAATAATTTGTAAACGATAATGGGCTTAATAACTCTTGTCTCTTAAAAGCAACACAATAATATGCGATTAGTTTACAAAATAATATTTTAAGTGCTTTAAAAGTACGTCACTTGAAACCACTATTTTTATATTTTTTTACAAACTTGAGGGTCGATGCGCGGGCTGTTATACTGAAAATAACTTAATAATATGTTACCGGTTTGTAATTGTCGTAGTTACAACATAATTTCACAATTACAAAAGGATTTGTGAAAAAGAAAATTTTTGACCCACCTTTTAATAAAGCTAAACTTAAAATGATGTTAGTATAAAAAGTCTAGAGTTGAACCTCACACTATCCACGCAGTATATAGTATATTCGTGGATGTATGAAGTCCGATCCAATGACGCAGTATTGGACAATCCTACCTGGCACACAATGTACTCAGGATGCTGTGGGAGCCGTCACGCGTTCTAAACAAAATTGAGACACTTCGCTTTCGGATAATAGCATGAAAACCGTCAATCCTCGCCTCAGCAAACATCGCCGAAGCACTACAAAAACGCGGCAGCCTCGCCAGCATCCTGAATGCATTGTTATATTACACGTGCAGGGCGTTGTATGCCATCTGCGTATATCTCACCCACAGACTACATATGTAGAATGACTGGCAGTAAGCTCTTAAGAGTGTCATTTTTACCTCTTTGCTTACCGTACAAATCTGCGGACCAACATATTACATCGGACAGCCACCGCCTTACGTTCTCTTTCCATTTCCAAGTCATCATTCTAGTCATCAGCGACCCAGTGACCCAGGTACTTAAATTGCTTGACTCTATTTAGAGGAGTGTAACAGATTGTAACTTGTGGCACACTTGCCACGTGCTTTAAACACAAGTAACTCGCTCTTTTTAGCATTATACCTAAGTCCATGAGCCACCGCATAACTTTCACAAATCTGCAATTGGCGTCTGGGAGCACTGATCGAGGGACTCAGCAACACCAAATCATCAGCATCACTGATATTGTTAACACATAAACCATCGATGTGACAGCCGACTTTGGTTTCGTTCAATTCCACGATCATTTACGGAGGCGAGGTGAGGTCCCCCCTGCCTCACCCCGCATCTCAACCGGTACTCTTTAGACAATACCCCTGCCCATTTTTCGTAATTTGTCTGGTTTTGATACCAGTGTACCTTAACAATGAGATAACTGAGAATCGACCGTTGGTCTATTGGTTAGTGACCCTGACTGCTAAGCCAAAGGTCGTGGGTTCGTTTTCCACCCAGGACAAATAATTGTGTGATGAGCATGATCATTTGTTCTCTGTCTGGGTGTAATTTATCTGTAATTAGTATGTATTTAGAAATATATAAGTATGTTTATCAGCAGTCTGGTTACCATAGTACAGGCTTTGCCTAGTTTGGGATCAGATGACCGAGTGTGAGATGTGTCAAGTTATTATTTAAAAAAAAACTGTCAGTCGCAGGACTGCACGTCAGAAGTGAAAACACATTTTTAAAGATTAATTAATAAGGAGCTGACAAAACTCAATGTTTAGATTAGCGCCCTCTAGTGAATCTATACCATATAATACATAAGTATATATCAAACTACAGTAGTATCGTGCAGAATCCACAGATGGCGTAAAAATATTTTTTTTAAATATACGAACCTCGGCTCCGTCTTACGAATTTTCGATCAGGTCACGTGTCCTGACGCTAGTTTAACATTTTTTACCCATGCCAAAAAGTGCACAACGCTGCTAAAGAAGTTTTCACTTCAAAACCTGTCTTTTCAACTTCCGTATCCCGGCTAAGTTTTTGCCACAGGATGTCATTTGATACCAGGTCAAACACCTTTGACAAATCAAGGAAACAGGTATTTACCAGCGTCTTCGTTTCACCCCCAGTACAGAATAATAAATCATGCCTGGAGGATTCTCCCATTTCAGGAAGAGGTGCAATGACTGTTATAAGCTATATTTTGCTGTTTTCCGACATAGACGCGATAGTACAAAATACGAAAAGACTTTTTCCCAGACCTCTTATATCAATGTTCGTTTTATAGCGTTCATTCCGGATTAAGAAGATCTAAGGGCTCTCGGAAGTTTATATGAAAGTCCTCAAATGAATTCATCGCCTAGAAAATATTACTCAATTTAACCTTCAATGTTTACAATAGTGTCATACCTACATAACATATAATTAAATTGATGTAATTTATTACAAGTATTGCATCAGCCTAGCGATGACCCGGCAACCGCTTGGAAAATGCTGAGACGGCTCGACGTGACGGCGCACGGCTTACCGGAACAGAGGCATCGAACCTGCATATTACTTCACTTTTGGTTCAAACTTCGAACAATTGTCACATTTATAATAAATTATATAAATTGTAATTTCTCTTAATAAATCTGTGCAGTAAAATCGGTTTTTTTGTTGCAACCTGCCTGCTGGAAAGACATAATTATAGTAACAAAAGTTTATTGGATTTTTCTTATTTATTATATTATTTTCTAAGTATATTTTACGCTATGCATTTTTTTACTTACACTGTTTTCACATCCTTTAATTAAGCAGGGTACCTAAGTAATAAAGCCGGGTTGTTTTCAAAAAATATTTAGACCATAATCGCGTCTAGGTTAAAAAGATTTCGACTTTCAGCTTTAACAAAGATAGTCTCCATCGTGCTTTTAATAACTAATGGTGATAATTTCTCATTTTTTGTCGTTAATTTTTGTCGTAAACTTATAATTAATGAAACGATGAACTTAAAACCTCATATTAGCAGGTTGGTGACATTAATTAATAAGGAGCTGACAGAATGTTTAGATTAGCGCCCTCTAGTGGATCTATTTATGTATTATTAGCGTGACGGTCACGAGTTCAGTGCTTTTTTCCCCATAGTAAAAGTGCACAAAAGTGCCTAAAGAAGTTTTCACTTCAGAAAAAAATAACACTCGCATCCACAACTTGTGCAGTAGGCATACAACATTCAAATTCAATAAGCAATACGTCACTTCACATTCAGACAAACATGAAAAGTACATGATTTCATTTCAAAAATTTATTTTATTTACGCCATCTGTAGATTCTGCGCGATACTACCGTACTTCGATGTTGTTGTATAGGTACTAATTATATTACTTCGGGCAACTTGAGTTGAACTTGACTGACAAATGGCGCAATTTTCATTTCGAGTTTTTTTAAATATTAACTTTATTTTGATACAATTTATTCAATCCATTAAATATATTTACATATAGCGAAAAGAACTTCGCTCCAACCTGGTGTCCCAAAGACACCCTTTTTTCAATTAAAATTATGCATATTTTGAATTCTTGTGTTTAATGAAATGGTTTTAAAAATGTGTATGTTATACTAACAGCATTTAAATATATATTTTCATTATCGTGTAATACCCTATTTGATAGACAACAATTTGATACGTAGCAATAAGATAGGTTAACAATTTTACATACAAGTACATAAAAGTAAATATAATTAACTTTTTAAAAAATATCACCGGCAGTGTTCCTAAATCGTGATGAAATTGTAATGAGCTTTATTCTTCATCTGTTCATTTTTCACCCTTAGAAGTTAAATGTTTGCTTCAAAATTAAATGGGACCAATCTTAAGTAAGTAAAACAATTAAGTACAACCAATTCAGTTAATTATTTAAAAAAAGATTTTTTTATTGGAACAGGTCTACCAATGACGAAGAAATCACGTAAATCACACGTACTTTTTAACTGACAGTGGTATGTTTGTAAGATATTTTATAACAAGTTTCTTTATTTTAATCATTTGCATGACTGTTTCTTGATCAATTTAAATGTAATTATACTACATAACCTTCACGTGCCACTAGTAGGCTAAATAGAAGGACTATATTTTAACCTAAAGTACTCTATTTATGTGGAATAAAGTTTAATTTCATTTGAACATGCAAACAAAAAATATTCAGTCGACTTGAGAACTTCCTCCTTTTTGAAGTTGGTTAAGAAGGTGTTCTCATACATGTTAAATTAAGAAACTCTTCAGCAGTCTCCTACACCTCTCACAAGCCATTAATTACTCAAGATACACCAACAGACAGGAAGTAGTTATGAATATGTAGTCTACATTCATACTACTTCCTGTCATCCACATTGAACTTGTATTTTTTACGGTTCCGTACCTCAAAAGGAAAAGATACCCTTTTAGGATCACTTTGTCTGTCTGTCTGTTTGTGAAGACCCTTTTTGTCAGGAACCCGTGGACGCATCAAGTTGAAATGAATATCAAATACATTTGTCTACGCAATCAAATATATACGATACGGCCATCTAAACCTTAGATTTAACCAAATTTAAACATTTCGCAAGTAAATCAAAACCCTTAGGGTAGGTACTTCCCATTGACCTAAAATTTTGTTTGGTAAGAAGCAAGGTCTCACAGGTTTGGAAATTCATTAATTTATTGTATTGTCACATAAAAAAAATTTTTTGTGATTACAAACTTATAGACTGCACGGATGGCGCAATGGTTTAAGTGGTCACCTCGTAACTACGCCGCGCCGAGTGTTGTGGGTTCAAATCCCACACGGGACAAAAATTTGTGTGATCCACAAATAGTTTTCCGGAGTCTAGGTGTTCTTTGTGTCCAATGTCTGAATGTTTGTGAAGCCCCCGCGACAATATACCTAATGCGGGTGTTGTCTTTTTTAAAAAGCAGTAAAGCAGATTTTGCGGTTGAAAGTTGACTTTGTCGTAAATCAATGTATGGGAGAGTAGTTTTAGAACTGCAAAGTGAAGTTTGTCTTCGAGAATTGATTTCCAAGATGGACGTACCATCTGCATACAAGTTTCTTTTCTTACGGAACCCTCGAGAGTCGACTCGCACTAATCCGGCGTTAAGAAGCCAGTCAAGCCAAATAAAAGAACACCAGTTATGTTGACGTGTTTATTGTATGACGGAAGTAAGATGTCGTTTAGATCCGTTCTTGTATCCAAGACAGGAAGGAAGTGACCCTGGAGAAGCCGGCCGGAAATCCCAATTGGCAGCCGCTCGCAGCGCCGAAAGATGTCACCCCCACCTATTAAAGTCATTTAGTACCAGTCGTTAAAACAATCATAAAATTCAATTCAATCATTTAAAATAATTAGACACTAAACAACGTTACTTGAAGCAGGAATAAAATGCAACACTGATTATTATTTAGAATTGTCCTTTCAAACCCATCCCCTTAGATCTTGGATAAGTTAACCAATTTATTGATACACACTATCAGCAAAATATTAAACAAAGTTTGTTGGTTGTGGAGGACTAGGCGTTAGGCCCTTAGCTCCAAGATCTCCCTATAGCCAACATAGGTCCTACGTGGGGATACTTTTGTTGTAACTTTGCGTCGTTTAGGCTCCATGTGCTTCTTCGCGACGGTGCGAGGAAGCCTCGTCCTCGTCATAGTCCCGGACATTCGGTTTATCTCACACACGTGTGCTCTCCACAGCGATAAGTCAGTCGCCTGTCAGTGTCAGTTCTGTCCAATATTGTACACTTGATCCACACTTACCAAGACGTGCTGGTTGCCACTGGAGAAGACAAGCGGGCCGCCGGAGTCGCCTCCGCACGTTCCCACACCACCGACTCCGCTGGTGCAAAGTGTCGAGCTCACGACGATGTTGCCGTAGATCTGTTGGCATGCTGCGTTCGAGATCACCTGCAGCGACACGTGGCTCTGGATTTGATTCGTCGATATGCCGGCAGCTACGCCAAACCGACAATTAACGTTTAGTTTTACCTGTACAATAGCCTTTGTCTAGAAATTTCAATATTTTATTGATACTTCATACAATTGAACCTAAATTAAAATATTTATCGATAAGTTAACACAACAGATCTCTGATAGGAGATGGTGGTGTATTTGCACTACAAATATTGACTATTACTTGAATAGTGTGAAACAAAATTTGAGAGATAATAGCGGTCTTGCACAAGATGCCACAATAAAATGAATGATAGTGGGATGGTGAATAGTGACGCAAGAGTTATGTGCGGTACAGCTGAGCCTACCTACAATTGTGTAAAAGAATTAATGACAATAAAATAGTGCTCACTGTCACTAGTCCTGCCGTAACCGGCGGCGTTAACCCACGATCCTGTAAAGCTGTTAAGGAGAAGGGAGCCGCTGGGCAACGCCACTGCTTGGATCACGTCTGTAACAGAAGTGTGTCTGATGATGCTCACTGTGCTGTATAGGTGCAGGGCATCAGAGTGCAGCGGTCTTCGTCACTCACCTGTGTAGGCGACGTGGTCAAAAGAGATAATTGCAACGTCGTTACTGAGCGTGGAGGGACTGTAACCAGAGTGTACCTCTACGCGTCTGGTGCCGACGCGCGTGCCGCCGGAGAAGAGGCGCGCGGAGCCAAATACGAGTGTGAATTGGCGCGCCTGATTACGTCCGTCGAACCAGCAGTGCGCTGCCGTCACGGCGCGCGTGTTGCTCAGCATCGAGGAACCGCATACCGAAATGCCACCAGAAGTCAAACTTATTACAAGACCTACCTGTGGACGATTAATTAAGTTTACTTTGAGAATAATAGTGATTTGTTACAATTGGTACTAGTACATACATCATTTAATTTAAAAAGGGACCTAGTGCTTTAACAGTTAACACGTTTCTTAAAGAATGCTCGTCCTTAATCCTCGCTTATATTAAAATTGAGTTGCGCGTCCGCGATTAGGGGACATGCTACAGTAGGTCGGTGTGTGTTAGTGGTAAAGTTAATTCGGCTGCGGACCAGCCCCAGCCTTGTAATATGAATATTTATTCTAAAGCAGCCCTAGTGAGAGCAGCAGTTGTTGTTAGAGCTGAACAAAGATAGAAGCTACGCTTTGTAATAGATCACCTTTAAGCAAACATCATAATTACTAAAACCATGACACCACACACAGCCAAGTGTACAATTACAAATACATTTTACAGTTTTTATCGTTACAATAACAACACGTAAATGAATAGAGGCCAGTGAGTCGATTAACTTAAAAAAACTTAACAGGGAATAACTAAATCGGATGTTCCGTGTCATTTGGTTATACCTTTACGGGTTCAACATTTTTTAGTGCATATTTTTTGTGTGTGAAGTGATGTTTACCAGGAAGGGGTAGGTGCCGACATCAGTAGCGGCGCCGCCGACGATTCTGTTCCCTTCAACATTGAGTGCGTGCTCCATCTCCTTAATGCGCACCGCCTCCGGGATGCCGACATGCTCGTGATAATGCAGCAGAACCGGCTCTTGGGCCGACGCCTGTGCGAGCACGGCTAGCGCGACTGCCATCAATTTGTAGTTCATTGTTGTTAGGTGTTTGTACTGCGTGTGCAGCTCGAGCCTCTCCGAGGCGATTTATATGGTTGTGGAATTGATGGTCACGCTATCTTATCGCCGCAGAGTAAAGCAACGGTTTCATAATCCCGTAACGACCATGACCGCACTACGATTAAGGTCCGTGTTACACCCCACACTTTGTGTATTAGTCTTTAACTCTAGTTTCTTAAAAGAGATCGCGATAGACGTTGCAAGAAGGTCAAGTGTTAATTAAAGTGGTTCAGGCAATAAAGGCACTGATCTACCGACTCAAATCTCCTGACTGTTTAAAAAACCTCTCTCAACGAAGGCTGCGGTTAGACAGCACTACAAGCTTAGCGCTATATTATCGCGGAAGGCCGGACCACGGGAGCAGGAAGATATTATTGGCATCGCACAAGTGTCAACGTTAGTAATGAAAGACTTTATAAGTTTGTGTTGAAAATCATGCATTAAATTATTATGTGGTGATAATTGTTAAGAAGAAGTTCGCAGAATGCCAAACAATTACCAACTTCAGTAGAGGTTTCAAGTTGTTTATTCAAAGAAAACTACCCCACTAAGAATAATTCCTGTGTCGCGGTGGACTTTATAAACATTCAGAGAACGGATCCTAAGAACACCCAGACTCATTACAACTATTGATGGATCACACAATTATTTGTCCCGAGTGAAAACTGAACCGTCAAAACTGGGCGCCGTACAGTGTCGAGACGGCCACTTTAACCATTGCGCCGTCCGTGCAACATAGTTTTTAGTACGTAGTAGTTGTAATAAAGTCACGCTTGTAATACACAACTATATATTTATTCGCCAAGAATATGGTACATTAAAAGTCAATAGCGAATCATCGAAACCCATGAGTGAAGGTTAGCTTATAACACAGTCTGAGGGTCAGAGGCAGTCAGCAGCGCAGCGCGATGATAACATATCAAGCGGCCCGTACCCTGTTATTAATTCTTTATCGTTTGTAATCTGTTAAAATAATCACTGTTCACGTACAATTACGAAATCATTAGTAAAATAGATTAAGATATCCTCCATTAAATGTCCGTTGATAAATGACGAAGGTTACCTAATTAACTTGGCCGTAAAATTTACCAATACGAATTTGTTGCTCCTTATT
Organism: Euplagia quadripunctaria; assembly: GCA_963859945.1. Taxonomy (NCBI): domain Eukaryota; kingdom Metazoa; phylum Arthropoda; class Insecta; order Lepidoptera; family Erebidae; genus Euplagia; species Euplagia quadripunctaria. The sequence continues at coordinate 208,417 of OY982573.1, forward strand.
ATTATTTTATATGAAAAGTGTGTTATTTGATTATTTATTTAGTACTTTTTGAAGGTATCTCATCGTTAAGGCTCAACTCACACGCAGAGTCGAAGCGTCACGTCGCGTCCTGTTGTTAAGCCTTAGTGTAGACTAAATGTTGAAAGAAATTTATTTAGCAAAACTGGTTCAGTTTCTTTCATATGTAATACTACCAATTCCCGTGCGGCTTCGCTCGCATGTACGTATTTATATAGTTTGCGCAGAATCCTAATTCTTTTTCCAAAATAAAAGTAGCCTAACTTACTCCTTTTAACACCATATACCTTCTAGTGAAAGTCCCGTTTAAATTGGTCTACCCGTTCCGGAAATTAGCCGGAACAAACAGACAGACAAAAATAAAATAATTATAGTTTAAAAAACTAAAAAAATAAAAAAATTATATCGAATTATTGCATTGTCATCGGTCTTGTGCAAAATTTCAATGAAATCTGGCCGTTTAAAGTGGGTCAAAATCGCGCCCAAAGGAGTCGGTTACAAACATACAAGTGATGCTAATATAAAGCGTGTAAAAAGAAAACAGATTTTTAGGCATAGCTATCGTGCAAATAAGTGTATGAGCTTAAAGTAAAACTATTATTTTGACAGTACAAACAGACACTTCAATCTTATTTGTTTGTATTGATAAAAAAGCCACATAGATATGAATAACAATATATGAGATTGAATGCACAACAAATACAAGCTCATATGCAATTAATACACCTTAAGTAGTACTCAAGTGTAAGTACACACAAACTATCTGATATAACACACATGTCATGCAACAAAGTCGATTTGTGTAATGAAAGAAATAAAACATTTGTACACATGAATTTATATGTTCTCTAAATAATGATAAACAAAGTAACTAATATGATTGCATAAGTAATGTAAAATTGAAAATAATTAGTATTGACTTCTATGTGATCACTACTACGTACTGTATATTGTAATTGTAACAGTGAAAGCCACTGTACTAGCTGATCACGTAGAAAGATTTATTTATTTATTGAATACAAACATAGTTACAAACAGGTAGATTATCATGACTCCTGTACTAGTAGATTAGCCGTCTATTGCCCGTGGTACGCAGCGGATAAGTCGAGATGACTAGAGGCCGCGTACGGCAGCCTCGTGCGCTGGGTGCCTGAAGAAAGAACAGTCGGTGAGAACAAGCAGCTGGCAGCGCAACCGCCTCGCGCACCTCACACAGTCAGATTATTTAGTCTATACACGGTGTTGTTATATCAGATGTTCAAATCATCATTAATGACACGCACACAGGTGCATGCGTGCAACTGCGTCACAATACTCACCACTTCCACCACATGCTCTTGAAATTGTGAAAAAGTTCTATTCCATTCTTAGAAAAATAGCATTTTTATATACATATTTATTGTTCGCAGTCATCAGGTATAGGATGGCGCCGGCAGCTTCTCCACAGCTCTTACGAATGCTTCTGCATTTCTTCTACTCCTTGTTCTACAAGTTCGTCTCCAAGATACACCCGAAAACATGGTATCTGCAACTTGGGTATTTCTTAAATCAGCGGTCGGCGAGTCCGGTACTTGGTGGTTCGTAATGTCGTAATTGCGGTTCACGTGGCCCTCGCACTTTATATATGGCTACTTTTTATCTTATCAGTACTGATTTATTTGCAATTTTTCCTTAAACTTACAATTTGTTGTTATTCAAGATTAACGAAGTAGCAAACATTTTTGTGGAATGGATCGCCGCACCCCGCTGTTGTGACTTTCGTACGCTAGGATCAACGGGATCAACGACACGCAGCGAGTGCCAAGAGATATTAAACTGTCTTAAAATACACAGAAATCAGATTGTTTGTTTGGCCCACTTAAACCGACTAAAACTACACGGGCACGCCGTTACAGCGTTACAGCGCCTCTAATGAGTGGAGTGTGCGGTACTGCGACGTTTTGCCTCCAATGGTCCACCCAGCGTTAGCCCGCGGGTGGCAAGCGGGCTCCGTCTACTAACTAAGCAATGTCCAGACACACCCTTCACGGGACAGATAAAACCCGTCTCATTGACCCGCGGCCATTCTCATGGTACGCACGTGAGTGCGAGTGCAACGTTTCCGCCTGAAAGTTTTCTTACCGGATCAACTCCGCAACGAGATGTTCATCTCGCAGAAGATCGCGATAAAACAACCCTGACGACCTACCGCCTCGATTCGTCCCATCGATTGGTAGACTCACTTTAGTCAGTCAGTCAGTGCCGCTTCCTAGAATCTATGGGTGCCCTAGGGCCGTCACCAACATTTCATCAGTTCTATACATAACAGATTACTCTCAGCCAATACTAAGGTTCACCTCCGCAATAAATAAATATTTAACTCTGAGATTTGTAATATATTTTAAGATTTCACTATAATGTAACCGAACGAGAAATTAATAGCCTGGAAATGTAAAAGAACTTCACTAGCTATCTTTCAATATTTTCAGCTTAGATGTAATTTTGTTGGTGATGGTGTGTGGGATCTTATTGTTCATTTATTTATTTATTTAATACTTTATTTTATTTTATTTTATTTTATTTTACAATTTTAGGAAAACTTACAGCTAGAAATAAACTTAATATAATACTAACAGGTGAAGGCCAATTACAAGTTTTCACAGATAAGATAATATAGATAATATAGTCAAAAGTCGATAAAGGTATATAATTATATGTGTAACTTATTTGTTTATACTTGGTCGAAGAAAGCATTGCATAGTTGTTTTTTTAATTTCGTGACACTAGTGGAGAAAATGTCAATATCAACATCAACACTCCGGCATGCCGCATTATACATTCGACTCGCTCTGATCAGGTATGAGTTTTGTCTGTAGTTAGAATCTACAGAGGGAACATGTAACACGTTAAATCGTCGAAGATGTGCTGACGGAACATTTAAAGTCATTTTGCTCACCAGTTCTGAGGAATCGATCGCTCCTCTCATAATGCCAAATAAGTATGACAAGTCCGCTATTTTTCTTCTCTCAATGAGTGGAAGAATGTGAATTTTTTTACACCGGCTCAAGTAGTCAGGCAAATAGCAACTACAACGATATTGTATATACCTTAAAAACCTTCCCTGAATGCGCTCTATGCGATCAACGTAGATGTTATACCTAGGATTCCACACTTGTGAACAGTATTCTAGATGACTGCGAACGAGGGAACAGTAAAGTATTTTTATTGTTTTAATGTTTTTAAAGTCTGCCGAGATTCTTAGTATGAACCCGAGTGCTTTTGAGGCCTTGCTAACAATGTTATCAATGTGTGTGTCAAATAGTAATTTTGAGTCAAAAGTAACTCCAAGGTCTTTAATGTTATTGACTCTTGTCAACGGGGTGTCTAATAATTTATAAACCTGGAATATTGGACTAGGTTTACGTGTAAAGGAACACACGTAACACTTACTGACATTTAAATCTAGTTTATTTGTTCTGCAGTACACCTGAAATCTATTGAGATCCTCTTGTAGTTCTTTAGCGTCCTGAACCGTATTTATCTGTTTCATAACTTTCAAATCATCAGCATAAAGAATAATTTTGGAAGACATGAAACAGTTACTTATGTCATTGATAAATATATTGAATAACAAAGGTCCCAACAACGAACCTTGAGGGACGCCCGAAGGAATATTCGTAAGTGTTCCTCTAGATGTGTAACCATTTAGCACAACAGTTTGGCATCTGTTTTCCACGTACGATGTAAACCACCGGAATAGATTGCCGCCGACACCCATGCTCAAAAGTTTACGCATTAGGATTGTGTGATCTATTCTATCGAAACATTTACTGTAATCGGTGTATATAACATCGACTTGGGATCCTTGTGACATGAATTTAGATATAAAATCGCAACATATAATAAGATTAGATGTAGTAGACCGACCTCTTAAAAAGCCGTGTTGGTGTTCACCAAAACCTAGTTTGAGGGCAGCATAAACTTGCTTATACACGATTTTTTCTAAGATCTTAGCGAACACGCACAGCTTTAAGATCGGTCTATAGTTTTCGATCATGTTTTTAGGTCCCTTTTTATGTATCGGTGTTATATACACCGACTTCCAGATTGTGGGTACCACACCAGTATCCAGAGACCGCCCATAAAGAATAGAGAGAGGCATGACGAGGCTATCGGCACACCCCTTAATCAATATGGGCGAGATATCATCTGGCCCAGCGGACTTAATATCTGTTACTATCTGGTACTGTTAATATCCACGCGTGTTAGTAGATTAAAAAGTTCATCTTTGTTAAGCACAATATGTACAGAAGCGGACTTAATGCCAAAGCATTCTCTGCCTGTCTACCTTCGGGTGGTGTAGAAATTCATTAATTAGGTGCGTTAAGAAGTATATGAATGAGTGTAATCAGAAAAAATAAATATACATATATATATGTCGACGCAATTTCATAATAATTATTACATTTAAGCCTATATTTTTAAGTGATCATTACTGATAGTGTGTTTTACCAGAATATTGCGATTATTTAACGATTTCTGTGAGGCCGTGGTAACGAGCGGAGTCGAGCCGGCCCATACGTGCCGAAGCATGGCTCTCCCACATAAAATTATCAAATGAGGACGCTGTTGAGGCCGTAATTGGTTGTATTGGGGATGAGCGTTTGAGGATCGAATTGCTAAATGCAAGGGCTACATCGGTACCTGAACTAATTCAGTTGCCTCTTCGATACGGAGCATTAAGCGACCTCATCCGGGTACTGGTGTACCTCAGGGCCCTGCTAAAATTATAGTTTGTCCCTATTTTTAATAAAATAAATATGAGTTTTTATTGTGGCGACAACACGGCCGTCCTGCGTACGCATCCGTCCCGGATAGCGTCATGGTGTGGTGTAGTTGCTGAAAACAAAGTATTTACCATTACCTTGTATCTATTTCATTATATGTCTAAGGGCTCTTCCATCTACTATTCCATCGACGGCCAGTAGATATCATTTAGACAATCCCCGGACACTACTAGAACCTTAATGCTTATATAACTGTTCCATCGGCGGTCAGTTATAGAGCCAACGTTAAGACTCGAAGTTTACGTTTAGAGGCGATGCCTTTGGCCAACCCTAGTTGCATATCACAACGGGTCTTAACATCTGACTTTACACGAGTAAATTCCGTTGCCAAGCATATAGGTTCCCAGTACCATCCGAAGCAAATGTACTAGACTAAATATCATACATACTTCTCTCAAATATCAGTCAACAAAATTATGAAACAGTCATAATATGTACTAGGCAGATTTTACAAATACAGATTTATAAATACCGAACAACATCCTGGTCCATCCAATTTCAGGTGGTCTTCCTCAAGTTGTGCTAATTTAGTCCAAGGCACTATTTAAGCACATGTTCTTTTTAATGTTTGGTAGTCACTGGTTCGTTTTATGGCTGACCAAGTTTTCAACGTGATTGTACTTCCTTTACTTAAAACGGATTCTTTCCCTTCACTTTCCTGTGAAGCTCGGCCTGCCTTGACTGTAATACTTAAGTGTCTAATAAAACATAAGAACCTAGCAATTGGACTGATAAAAACCAATTCTTTCTTTTTTTGTTTGATATGAGCGGAAAACAGGCTAATAGTATTTCTGTTTAATGCGTTAACAGACTATTTTTGTGAAATTAGAGAGTATAAATCTACTTTTAATCTTTTAACAGGATTGGGATGTTCAATATATTTTTTGTGGCAACTACTTCATATATCAACAAAAACCAGTTATTAACATCACTTATATTTAACCGTGCTGCATTTTCGACTTTCGTTTTAGTTTTATACTTGCTGCCAGTACTTCATGGCAAAAATATAGAATAGAATAATTTATTTGCGTAAAATGTGGTACAAGAAGGTGTTACATAAAATATAGGCACGACACACATTTCGCCAAGAAATTGGCATGCAAATATAACTTTGTTAATTTACCCTAGAATTAAATGTAAATTAAAATAGACCTTTATACAATACTTAGCTCAGCTACTTAAAAATGAGCAACGTACAACAATCTATTTGAATATTAATTATACATGCTTACAGTGCATTTCTAAAATGGTAAGACTGACACGAGTTTTTTTTAAGAAATTCTTTGACTGAATAGAAACCATTGTTTACTAACCATTTTCTTAGCACAACACAAAATTTCTTAGAAGGGAGGTCAGTTATGCACTTGGGTATTGTATTATATATAAGTGGTGCCATATACACGCAACTGCGTCTAAATAGTTCCACTCTGGGTACTGGCATCTTTAATGGAAGTTGTGTTGCTTTTCGTTTGTTGAAATTAGTTTTAGTATCAAAAAGAGAAGGGTTATTTTTATGCAAGGTTATTTTTATGCAATTATTTTTATTTTATATAAATGCAAGGAACTGTTAAAAGGTTGTGCTGTTTGAAGACTGGTCTACAAGATTCAGTCCATTCCATATTAAAAATTGCGCGAATACATTTTTTCTAGGCTATCAAAACTTTTTCAATTTCAGTAGAATTACCCCAAATAATAATACCGTACCGGATGATGGAACAAATATGGGCATGGTAGACTGTTATCGCCGTTGACCTTGATGTTTCATTTTTTACTTTTTTCAAAGCAAAGACAAACCTGTTAATTTTCATACATATTTCTTCAATATGTTCTTTCCAGGTAAAATGTTCGTCAAATGTTATACCTAAAAATTTTATTTTATGAACTTGTTCTACCATTTGATTCGCATGAGAAATTTTCAGTGGGAAGTATTTACTTTTCTGGGTTTTAAAGTTTAATATTTTAGTTTTATCTACATTAATTTTTAATGCGTTACATTCTAGCCATGTAATGATATTGTTTAAGGTGGTATGTATATCTGATTCGTATGTTTCATCATTCTTACAATCTATGATGATTGTGGTGTCATCAGCAAACAAAATACAATTTTGGTTCACTGCTTGTGGTAGATCGTTAACATATATAAGGAAAAGAAGAGGCCCTAAGATGCTTCCTTGTGGAACTCCAAATTGATTATGTCGTGGATAGGAATCATAATCTATAATACAATTAAGTTTTGTGTCAAATTTAGTTATTCTGGTTATCTGAGTTCTATTTGATAAATACGAGCTAAACCAGTCTAGGGCTGGACCTCTTATACCACTTTTATTAAGTTTATTAATAAGAATAGAGTGTTTAACGAAATCAAAGGCCTTACTTAAGTCTAAAAATAGTGCTGTTGTTTTAATTTTTGCATTGACGTTGTTTGCAACCGATTTGAGTAAATTAAACATTGCCAAAGAAGTAGATTTGTTTTTTCTAAAACCATATTGCTCTGTTGTAAGAACATTGAACTTTTCCAAGAAAGATAAGACTCTCTTATAAACAACTCTTTCAAAAACCTTCGAAAGAATAGGAAGTAATGCTATAGGCCTGTAATTATTTTTATCTGTTTTATGTCCTCTTTTGTGTAATGGTTTTACGATAGATATTTTTAATTTATTTGGAAAACAGCCCTGTTCTAGTGATAAATTGATAATGTAAGAAAGGGGTTCAGCAATAAATTGAGATATTTGTTTTAGAAGATCTGTCGAGATGTCATCGTAACCCAATGATTTAGTGTTTTTTAATGACTTTATTATATTATAAATTTCTATGGGATTTGTAGGTTCCAAAAATATGCTTTTACTGTTAGTTTTGATATTTAAATTTGTACCATTATGCGAGTTTATATTGCTTTCCACAACATCAATGAAGAAATTGTTGAAAAGATAAGCAATCTCTGAACCTATTGTAACTGTAATGTTATTATCGACAATATTACTAAGGTATTCTTTTGACTTTTCGCTACCTGTAGTGCGTTTAACAATTTCCCATGCAGCTTTTCCCTTATTTTTAGAATATGCAATATGTTTAAGGTTACATAAGGATTGCAGGTTTTGCATACATTTCTTTAATATGTCAGAGTATACTTTGAATTTCGTTTTGTTTTCATTTGTTTTGTTTTTATAGTACTTAAACCTTAGTTTTCGTTTGGTGTTACAACTGGTTTTAAGTCCTTTCGTTAACCATTTTAACTTACTGCATCTGTACCTTTTTTTTACCTTTTTGAGAGGAAAACATAATTTATAAAATAAAGTTATAGTGTCATGAAAACTATCAAAAGCAGTATTCGTGTCTGTGTTGTTATATATTTCAGAAAATGATAATCTACTCACATGCTCAATAAATTTGCCGATGTTGTCCTTACTCATGTCTTTTACGGTTACAAAGTAGTAACTTGAGATGGGTTTTTGACCATATTCAAATGTAACAACCTGTGCAGTGTTATGGTCAGACAAACAGATATTATGTGTTGTACCTATTATATTTGGGATGTTGCTTATTATATTATCTATACACGTATTCATCCTGGTAGGCTCTCTAATGTGGCACTGTAAACCGTAATTGGAAATTAGCTCTTCGAATTTTTTACAGTTATTATCATTGCTAAGAAAGTTTATATTAAAGTCACCTGCTATTATTATTTTACTCTTTTTATTTTGTAATTTTGATAAAGTCTTGTTAAAGTTTTCAAAAAATATATTTATATTTGACGAGAGCGTTCTATATATGCACAGTATAATGACATGAATTGCTTTTATTTCAAGTCCACAGATCTCAAAATGTTTGTCCAGAGAAAGTTCCTTAACTTCCTTCAATTCAGTACTCTGTATGTGACTTTTACATAGTATACATGTTCCTCCTCTACGTTGATCAGGGCGCGAATATATAGCGCCGAGGTGGAAATTATTAAGTTTGAGATACTTTTCTTCCCCACTAATAACGAAATTTTCACTAAGACATATTACGTCAACATTTATTTTAGATTCAATCATTTCTTCAATGATTAATTCAATGTCAAATAGTTTGTTTAGAGCCCCTGCAATATTTTGATGAAGAAGTGAGAATTCGCTCGTATTGCGTTTATTACTAGTTACGAAAAAACGGTTCCTTATCGTCTGAAACGTTTTTCGTAGACAAACGGGATAGCTGTAGTTTGTTGACCTTAAAGAAATAGTATGGAATGGTGCCTTTACGAGGCTGTTTCACCGATTGAACTGAACTCACTGTTGTATCTGACACAGATTTTGTATTTATTTGTATAGACTCATTTTTTGTAGGAATAACTTTTACTTTTGTATTTTTGTTATAAGAAAGGAATTTGTTGTTATATTGAACAGCATTTATTTTATATGTTAATTGAGTCAAAATACTGTTAAAATTATCTGCTTCAATGAAATTACAATTTTTATAAGTGTTTGCCAATAATTTTAAATGATAATTAAGTTTACGCTCATTTAGAAATGCATTGTAACGAACATTTACAATAAATATATTACAATTCTTCAGTAAACTGACTGCTGCGGCCATTTCAGCCAGATACCTTACAGGATTTGAATCATTTCTACCTATCATAATAATCACATTGTCGTTTATTGTGAGATTTTCCGACATTCCCTTACAATATGATAACACTTCTCCCGCAGTGGCCCCCGGCTTTCTAAAGCCTGATATAGAATATCTATTAATAATAAATTTTTGTTCATCTTGTTTTTTTAATAACCCTTGTACTATATTTTTTCCGTCTTCATCCGATAGTAGGAGTATTCTTCCAAACCCATCCTTCTTACTGGTGGGGACTTGAGGCTCCATATTTTTCTTAATTTTCTTACTAATAATATTGGCCTCTGTTACTAAATTGGTGTCCATAGTATTTATTTTGTCGTTTTTATTTTCCCCTTTCAATGGATCATTAGTTGTATTACTGAGAAATACCATATGTGTTTGGGTATGAATATTGTCAAAGTCAAGTTTTCGGGCAGAGATAATATTTTTAGTCGGAGTATGTTTTTTGGAATGTTTTGTATTAGATGACAACGTTACACTCTTGGTATTTAAACTAGTGATGTACAGTTTTTTAAACTGCTCAGTTTTAACCTTTTCCTCTTCTAAATTCTGTTTCAATGAACCATTCTCTAAACTAAGTGTTTCAATTTCAAGATGCGCACTCATGAGCTCCTCTTTAAGTCTCTCAATTGTATCTTTATGCTGCATAATTTCATCGTTTTTTACTGTGGTTGATAGGTCCATCATACTTTTAACGCTTAGGTCCGATGATAAACTGTCTATGGATTCGTTGGAGAGATGCGAGAAGGAGCGACGTAATTGTTTGTTTCTTATAGTAACGTTGTTGTAAGTTTCCATTTTAAAAATATATTTTATAAATGAACACCCAGTATTACATAGGGTAATACAGAATAGATTATGGCAAAACACACTGTGAACACCCAGTATTATAAAACTATACCAATATATAGGGTAACACAGAATTATTTAGTGCAACACAGTTGTAATGCTAAAAAAACGTTCTTAACTATACACACACCTGGAACGCGATAATGACGCGGTAATGTTATTGTTTTTTGAATTTATATTTTCATCTAACGGATGTGATTTTATTACAGTCTTGAAAGTTATGAATGTTGTACTCACAGTTGCTTTGGTGAATTACAATTTTCAGTTTAATGGGTATATTACAAAAGTTATTCACTTTTCTACCTTGTAAAAACTGAAAAAAACACTTATTAGTCAGGTCACTGTTTTAGGTTTTTTTTTTGCTTATGGCTCACAAATTATCACTTCAAACGTTATCACTTGAGATTCAGACTTTTACATTCTGTTTGTGTTACTTTTTATGATGACTGTGACTGTTACAACATTTTTAATTACTAAACTATAGCGCAGTTGATGTTTACTTGACTTACACCTGTCAAACAATCAAACCAAAAGATTACATGTATTGTATTTATCTGTATCCTTTCTATTACAATAAATTTTAAAGAATATACAATATTTATACTATAATAAATTGGTCTTTTGTGACCCAAATGTCAACTACTAGTACTTTAGATAAACACGTCGAATTATAGTCCGAATTATTTTATTTTATTTTTATAAAGTTATTAACGTAATAACTCGTAAAAAAAAATTTTTAACCATTTGTCATGCATTAATATTAATCCAAGGAATCAAAGTATTAACAATATGTTTTTGTGGCAGATAGTTTCTACAAATATAGAAATATCCGAACACCTGATTTTATCCATTTACCCTCTTTATTTTAAATAAAATACATGTACCGATTGCAATCCGTAGATTTTTTTGAACAAATTAGTAAATTATAAATAATAGTTAAGCTTCCAACTCTAAATTAACCATAAGCATATCACAAGAATGAATCCGATAGTACAAGTATTTGCTTCAATCACATCTACACACATTAGAATAAACACACACTCGGAAATTACTAATGGAAATGTTTTTGCTTACTGTTAGATTGCATCACGATTGCTCGATGAACACCATGATGAGTACATTGGGATTTACGAATAGCAAAATCTTGCACAAGAAACTTTTTGCTTACTACCACTTTTTTTCTTTTTCAATTGGGGCGCGTTCTTTATCTCACTTCTGATGTAAGAAACAGTCTCACAACCACTTTTATAAACTATGAAAATCATTAACTAATAGTAACTGCCAAGTTGTTCATACCTCTATTCCCACTCAAGTCCATCGTTCTCGTCTTATTCCTACCCTTTTATAATCCCACTATTCGTTAATATTTATCAATCGACCAATAGTATTGCGTTACCGGTATAACCAGTCAAAATAATGTCTATTAACTTATTTTTATTAAATATTGAACTGTGTTATCATCTATTATAGTTTGTCCCTATTTTTTAATAAAATAAATATGAGTTTTTATTGTGGCGACAACAGTTATATTATTAGACTCGTGAACTGACTCGTGGACTGACTGACTAATTGTATATAATAAAATCGTTTCATATATACTAAATTACAATCAAAGGCATGCTTGCACGTATTTCATAATAATAACATTTTAATTAAATATTTTTTTCATCACGTACATGGGTACAGATGATAGCCATATTATCCCCTTGAATAACATCAGTCCCTGCTT
>OY982573.1:220643-243947 GCA_963859945.1 Euplagia quadripunctaria
CGCTCCCTCCGCGCCCGCCGCCGCCCCCGTTCCACTCTCGGCGCTGGACAAGCGCGCCAGCGCCTTGAACAGCGGCGAGTTGACGAAACGTGGATACGAGTCGCGGTGCATCAGTGTGTAGATCTGCAGCTGTGCGTCGTCAAATGTGTGCGGCGTCGGCTCCACCATGTTGCGGTTGACGACCTCGCGCACGCGTGAGTCCAGTGACACCTGCAACAGCCCACAGGCTTCCGTAAGTCAGCAGGATGGCAGTGCGGAGCGACACTGGGCGCGTCTCGGGCGCTCACCTCCTTGGGAGAGAGTATCGAGATGTAGTCCTCGTAGATGAAGCGCGCTTTCTCCTCCACCGCATCGGGGTCGGTCTCGCGCTTGAGTTCCTCACACGCGAGCCAGAACATGATGTTCTCTTCCGAGTACTCTCCGCGCAAAAGTCGCGGAACACCTTACGCCCGGCTGAAACAAAATGCACCAAGCGCTAAGTACCTTCTCATGCATTTTATTATTGACAACCTTACAAACGTTAACGCCTTTCGGTACATTTACACAACCTATGAGCTGAGGGATAATGAAATTAGCTTTTAGAATTTTTTTAACAATGTATTAAATATTAAAATTAAATAAAAAAGAATCGTCCAAGCAACGGTTTCGATGTTCACGAAGTTGGTGTCAATCACCTTTCCTCAAACCCTCACCTCATGTGCTTCGACTTATCACTTTGGCCAAAATGGTACTCTGGCCTAGGAACTGTCATCGTTTCTTTTTTGTTATTACTATATGAATAAGTATTTTTTATTAATTAGTATTTTATTAAACGACACCTGATCTTCTCAGTGAACAGTCTCCACTTTTTATTTTAGTTGTTTGCTGCGCCATTTTGTCGTAATCTGTGTGCTTAATTGTCTCACTCTCCTGGATTCTGACTTAAGGTTTGTTTTTTTTGGGGGTGGATTAGCTATGACTTTGTGTACATGTTTGAAATTCAGTGACAAAGATTAATGATGGGTTTATTGTAACAAGAGATAGAGAGAGAAAATTTACAATAATTCATATATTTTTTTCCTATTCGTTTCTAATATAAAATTTGAACTATCATCATATCACTTGGACTTAGCGCACCATGCCAGGTCAACATTTTATACTGGACGCATGTAGCTTGATGTAGCTTTTCGCGTAATACTTAAACACATATTGTTTAAAAATTTTAACTTTCTGCACTTCTTCTATGTATATAACTTTAAGTATTTCACTTATCACGCCTTTCATTTGCTAAATTTTGTTGAGAAGGCGTACAAAAAGATCTTTTTACGTAACTAATATAATAAGGCTTTGATTATATAAATAAGATAATAGGTAGTGGAAAAGTATTTTCGTATTTTGTATGTATAAAATTTAAGAAAATTTATTTGGTTGTACTGTTTGTATCTGGTTGGTTATATATCAATGAATATAAGACATTCCTAAAGAAAAAGAAAAAGTAAAAAACAGTTTCCCGCCATGTTTTTCTGTTCGCCAAAATGAATAAATCTAACTAAGAAATTCATTCTCACTGAAGGTTTATTATAGAAAAGGGAAAAAGCGACTCAAGCCACGAAAAAACTTTGTGACGTTTATGGACTTAATGCATTATCAGTAAGATTAGCACAAAGTTGGTTCAAGCGTTTTCAGTCCGGGAATTTTGATGCCAAAGATGCAGCTCGCTCTGGTCGCCCATAACAAACAAAGTCGATGCCATTTTTTTAAACGTGGAGCACGATCAGCATATTTGTAGTTACAACATAGCCGAGGAACTGAGGATTGACCACAAAACAGTTTGAAAAAACCATTTGAAAAGTCTGACTATAAAAAAGCTTCGATATTTGGGTGCCACACGAGCTTACTGAAAGAAACCGTATGAATCGTGTACTCTTTGCGATTCTTTATTGAAACGTAATGAAACCGAACCCTTTTTGAAAATGCTTTCTACTACTAATACTTACGGCAAGAATGTGCTAAAACGATCATGGTCAAGGGGTAGTCAAGCTCCACAGACTGTAGTGAAACTGAACTGAGTGTATGGTGGGATTGGAAGGCCATCGTTCATTATGAACTTTTACCGCCGGACAAAACCATCGATTTGGATCTCTACGGCCAACAACTAATGAGACTCAAGCAAGAAATTAAAAAAAGGGCCGGTATTGATCAACAGAAAAAGAGTGGTCTTTCATGATGATAACGCCAGACCACACACATCTTTGGCCACTCAACAAAAAAAGATTTTCACCTGTTTCGGTCTCTTCAAAATTCTTTGGGTAGTGTTAGGTTAACTTCAAGACCACGCGCACCACGGTTCAAGTATATCCATATCGATCTAGTTCGACTACTACCATTGTCGAATGGGTACTGTTAGTGCCCAACAGCTATAGATAGATTTTAACGATGGCCAGAAGCAGTACCCATCGCGAACATAACGGCAAAAACCGTTGCTAAAGTTCTGCTGTCAACCTGAATATCAGCCTTGTTTTATTGGCTTTCACCGCCAATTGAAAGCATCGATCTTCCGCCATGCTAATGACAGGTGACCCAGGTGGCCAGTCATTACCATGGGTTTTATTGGGCATACGAACGTCATTCAAAGCAGATTTACTGGCGTCCTCAGCCGAGCTCGTTTATGGCGAGCCGCTGAGGCTCCCTGGTGAGTTTTTTGAACCGATGGTCAATAATAGCACAGATTTATCTGATTTTTCTGCTAGACTCAGAAATTTTATTGATAAACTGCAACCAGTACCAGCAGGCCACCATCACAAACACATAGTTTTTATTTTTAAGGAACCAGAAGCTTGTGACCATGTTTTCCTGTGTGATCGCATCACGAGTTTCTCTTTAACCTGAGGGGGCTTACAAGCAATGTAACCAAAAAACATTTTGAAAAAAAGTGTCCTTGGAGTTTCGTGCCTGTTCTTCTCCATAGGATCTACGCATTGGAACAGTCAACTAGCTTCACGACTGACTTAGTCTGACTGACTCCTACTCCTGACAATTCAAAAATACCTATTATTGGTTAATTGAATTAAATAGTTAGTTAGTTAGTTTTGATTTGATATGAAAAGCTGCCAGCACATGGTAGTCTTACATAAAATCTAGAAATGCTTTTACGTTTACGTACAATACGAACAATAGAGTAGAATGGAAGAATAAAACATAGTGCACTGACCCTAAATAAAATTGGGACAAAATAACGATTATTTTATTGTTATGTATGACAATGAGCATTTGTCAGCGCAGCGACAACTGGGAAATAGATTACATTGTCATTAGAGACATTATTAAAATTCTCTCGATGTTATCGCTTTATTCATTGCGAATACGCAACCTTCCAGTGCCGGCTCCTAACTGCAGAGATTAAATCTATGTTAAAACCTATTTCGGAGACTGCAGAATCTCCATAATTATCCTTTCTCAGAAACAACAGTATTCATAATTTTTTACACATGGTTGGGCGTGTATGTACGAGTATATTCAACTCTAAACTTAGTTCTACGAAGTCGAACGAGTCGATTCTCAGACCTACCCAATATGCACACAAAATTTCATGAGAATCGGTCAAGCCGTTTCGGAGGAGTTTAACTACAAACACCGCGACACGAGAATTTTATATATTAGATAGAAATCAGTTGAAACAAAGCTAGTTCACTAACTAGTTGAGTGACTTGCCTGGTGGCAGAGACTCGCATGTACTGCCATCACTACACTGCACTCTTACGTTATCATAAAACTGGGTGCGCGCTGACCAGCGCTCAAATGAAACCGAACAATATGAGGCCATAAACACCCACGTCAGCTTTACAACACAAAGCAAATCACATGGCAGAAAATACCTACCCTACTACCTACCCCACTACCCCACTAGTTATGCTCAAAATGCTTGGTAATCTACCACACTATACCTTCGAAAAAGAAAATTGGCTTTATCTCCAATTTAACGGATCCAGACTACAATATATCAAGTGGTGGCCAGTTGGATATTTTTTTTGGATGCAGGAAGTTACGCCGAAATAATCTTGGATGGTATTTTGCGTGAACCTGTGCAAACTCCTATTGCGCAACAAACAAGATAAGGTGGGTGTTGCTAGGTAATTTCAAAACATTTAATTGCCTTGCCGTTCTTAACAACATAGATGAAATATAATTTTTTAAGAGATGGAGGACATAACAAATAATACACCACTTCATTTATCGTCTGAGGAGGAATGCTGTGAAAATTTACACAAAAATACTACAACATGTCATGTCAAAAAGTATAAAGGAGTACAACATCCGTATACCGTCAGACAGTATGGCCGTCCTAAAAGCTCTGGAGGGCAACACCATATGAACTCCGGTCTCATTTAAGCAGGCCGAGCAAAAGTATGGTAAAATGCAGTTAAGGCTGTTTTAAAATTAATATTTTTAGTAGGTCCGAAAAGCATCCCTCAATAAATGATTGATCGATAAGAAAGTAGTACGGCCAGGTTAACTCTTCTGCGTGGTTTTTAATTATGTTATACACCGTGTCTGTATTTTTTGCTTTTCAAATGTTTTATTATAAGGTATATTTCACGAAGTTCGACGATGTTTAAATACAACGGACTTACTTTCGCTCGGATTATTGTCGATGTCTATAAAATGGCGCTTGTCCTTGTTGAACCTGTTACTGTACGTGTGTAAAAAATCTTCCTCTTGTCGTTGTTTGATAAAAGAATAGAGATTTGATAGAAGAATATTACCTATCAGAAGTGTATCATAAAATTCTCAAAACAAGTACTTTTTCTTGACTTGGTATTGAATGACCATTTAGGGTTGCCCTGCGGTGAACGTTGAAAGAGTTCTACTTACGAAGTAACTATTATCTAATCTGTAGTTCTGCTACATACTATAGTGATTTCATAGCTTTAAAAATAACTAGATTTTTTTTTTATGATATAGGCGGCAAACAAGCAGACGGGTCACCTGATGGTAAATGACTACCGCCGCTCATGGGCACCTGTAACTCGAGAGTCACAAGTGCGTTGTCGCCCTTTAAGGTGGGAGTAGGAGAAGAGGGGGAGGGGGGAAGAGTGGGAGAGGGGAAGGACGGAAATAAGGGAGAGGGAAGGTTAGGACCTCCGGTAACCTCGCTTACGCGGCGAAATGCAATGCAAGCATTGCTTCACTGCCGGTTTTCTGTGAGGCCGTGGTATCGAGCGAAGTCGAGCCGGCCCATACGTGCCGATATTCGACCGTATTTGTTTAAGTTTTCATTATTTTGGTTTATTTCACTGACTAGTATAACTTGATGAGTCATTGGACAGACGTTCCGCACATATACACCAGGGACGCCTTTAGCGTTTTGTAGTCGTTTTCACATAATTTAAATTAAAGAAATATCTGGTCTAATTTTTCATATTCGTTAGTATAAATTGATTATTATAAAAAAGTCTGTTTTGCTCATCTACCTAATTAAGTCGAATTGACAGCTGTTGACATCACAATATGGCGCAAAGTTATTCGTATTTTTTTTTATTCGTATAGTACCATAGATGTTTGATTGGCACTCAAAAATCGGCACCAACAAAACTAAAATCATTTGTAAGCACATTTTGCTATTAGACGCTTTGCGGCGTATAATTGTGTATAAATAAATGCTATAAACTTTTTAACAAATAATTAACTTGACCAAAGAAAGGAAGGATCCGAAAAGCAAAAAAAAGTATTGAAAAATTTACTTGTTAGCCTGGCTAAACTGTTACACTACCTAAATAATTTTGCCAACATGTTTTTAGGGAACTTATGTTTATGGTATACTAGCAGCGCCCCGCGGTTTCATCCGCGCAAGTCCCAATCTCGTGGGAATATCGGTCCCCAGCTATCTACATACCAAGTTTCATAGCAATCGGTTCAGTGGTTTTTTGTGTGAAAGAGTAACAAACATCCATCCATGAATCAAAACTTTCACATTTATAATATTAGTTGGATTCGATTGAAGAATATCTGAGCGATTACTGCGGCGACATACCCGTCGCGCATAGTACCATTAATGCCGTAAAGTTGTAACATATGGGTTCCTCTGTTACAACATTCCTTAGTGTTGTAGAAAGAGCCCAACGGGCAGTTTTAAAAGTCATATATACAGAACATAAGTCCTCGTAAACATTGTGAAGTAGTATTTGACCCGGACTACAAAAGTAAGAAGCGTAGGTATCATACAATCTGTCCTACGGAATCTGTTGCACTTAAAGTAGTGCGACGGCAATACAGCTACATAAGTTCTGTTTCATACAATAGAGTTAACAGGGAATTATATATTTATCCTCTCACCGCCCGAGAATGTAAACGTTCGACGAATATCTGGCTAAGCACTTTTAATTTTGATAAATTAGAAGCACTCGTTAGCATATAATTCCTTACTACCTCACTCACTCATTTACTCACTCATTTACACACTCACTCACCCACTCACTCATTCACTCAAGTACTCACTCACTCACCCACTTTATTTTTGTTTAATTTTTCTTTTATATTTTTTTTATTATAAACATTTATGATAAACATAGGAATTAAACATTATTAGATAGTTAACCATGGAACGTTGAGCCCTCTTCGGAGGTGGGCGTTAATAACTGCGACACAGTTCTCACTAGAGCGGTTATTTTCGTGCACATATCTATAATAAGCATTGTTTTTTTTGGTTCCAATAAACTATTATTATTAAACTACTATTATTATTATAACTAAACGACTACGAACTAACAAAAATGAAGTGGGGCTACATACTGAGTAGCACTAAATGTAAACTTTTATTTGTAATTTCTTCTAACGTTGTCGGCATACGAACATAACTAGTCATATAAGGTATTAGTATTCTAAACACTGGCAAAATCAAAACTAATATTAAATACAAAGTATCATACTGTTACTTACTATAAAATAGAGGCTCTAAATAATGAAACGTGTAGTATAATAATATCACGAGTAGTCAATGCAAACACTAGGATTTAATACACTAATTGTGAGTTTATTCATACGAGAAATATACCCACGGAAATCCACCGATGGCCGAAAATTGATTAGTCTGTTAACATTTTAGTCTGTGTTGATGTTATTTATCGTGTATGTGACCAATCCAACAATATATCACAGTAAGTATTGGTGTTATACTATGGTCCAGTATGGTCTAATGGAGGGTGAATATTTTCTCTCTGGTGATTGTCGTTGCGTACATACCGGCACTGCGCATGAGTCGGTCGAATGACTGCCCCCAGCTCTGGATCTCCTCCAGCGTCGGCCTGAAATACAACCGTTGTATATGATTGTTACAAGATCTATGCAAAGGTGTATACCGTATCGCCGTAGTTCTAAGGGCTCAATAACAAACTTTAGAATTTTTTTATTTATGATATAGTGGGCAAACTAGCAGACGGGTCACCTGATGGTAAATGACTACCGCCGCCCATGGGCACCTGCAACTCAAGAGTCGCAAGTGCGTAACCGACCTTTAAGGTCGGAAGGAGTAGGGGAAGGGGGTAGAGGGGGAGGTAGTATAGGATATAATGATACATATAAATAGTGAACGCTCGTTGTTTAACATTCATACACCAATGTGCAGGGCGTTGAGTGAGCGCAGATGCAAACATTAGGGATTTTAGGAACGAACTTCCTTATCGCATGTTACACTTCAGACGCTCCCGCGGATGGTGCCAGGCGAAAAAAGTGTTAGCACAACGAAAAATGCTAACTGCGAGTTGATTTTAAACTTGGTTATATACTCGTTCTCCACGTATTAGTTCGGGTAACTTTTACAGGCGCAATTGAAATTTCAAGTTATTACGATACTTACTTAATTTTGATACAACTTATTTAATCCATTAAATATATTTATACATATATAGCGAAAGGAACTTCGTTCCAACCGGGTGTCCCGAAATCACTCTACGCGTTTTTTTATTTACTTTGTCGATAACTATTAGATATATTATCGAATGTTTTCAATGGTGAGCGCTTAAGCTCGAGTAAACGACGCAACACTGCTTAAGTTTAATTAAATAATTAAAAATGCATATTAATATAAATACAGTACAGATGGCACTCGACTAACCCAGAGATGTTTTTCGAGATTTAGGCGTTACTGTAGGCGCTCAATTAAATTTTGACATCTACATTTTCAATACTTCCTCAAAAGGATTTAAAACATTAGGCCAGCCTTGCGCGACTCTTGCGAATTTTGAGAAGGTTATTATAGGGCATTAGATATTTCTAACATTAAAACTTGAATACCATTCCAGTACGAAATGGAATGTCTGGCTGACCAAGTCGGTACCAATGGTACAGTGATGATGCAAAATATTTCAGCCAAAAAAGGTATTTTAGGTGAAATGAGACTTCAAGAAATATAAAATAGACGTATCATTTAACATAAAAATAAAACTGCCAGACATTTTACTTTGTCTGAAATTAGAGCCAGACGACTTTCAACTTGTATTTAAAAAATCCAAAAAGCATTTTAGGACCGCTGAAAATAATCCCGCTAATATTATAAATGTGAAAGTTGGGATGGATGGATGAATGGATGGATGTTTGTTACTCTTTCACGCAAAAACCACTGAACCGATTGCGATGAAACTTGGTATGTAAATAGCTGGAGACCTGGATTGACGCATAGGCTACTTTTTATCCCGATATTCCCACGGGATCGGGACTTACGCGGGTGAAACCGCGGGGCGCAGTTAGTATGTTATATTCATTAAACATTTAAGAGACTTACGAAAATTGCTTATAAGTGCAAGTGAAAAACGTTAAAGGTCATTTTTCCATCACCAATTCCCAAAGTGCCCACTTGAAGCCAATAGTCTTGCCCCTAATACATGATTGGGACCAATTTATAGTTGATAACATTTAGGTGTTTAAATTACTTCTGCCTACACCTTGTGAATATAGGCGTGAGTATATGTATGTATGTAAAATAATAACTGCAGCCGCCTCATACCTAAATAGGCAGAACCTGTACTATTATAACCAGACTGCTGAAAAGCATAGTTTTATATTACTAAATACATACATGTTATTGATAAATTATCCCGCGACACAAAACAAATGATCGTGGTCATCACACAATTCTTTGTCCTAGGTGGGAATTCAACCCGCGACCTCTGGCTCAGCAGTTGAAATTGCTAACCACTAGATCATATATGTTAAGCACCAAGTGAATAATATAGCATTATCCATAATGTCCAGACCATTTAAAAATGCCCAAAATCAGTAGTCAATATAATAAAACCGATTTAAATAAGCAAATTGACGGGACTGTACGAATAATGTGTACCACCTACTGGCCAGTGTAATAAAATAGGTGTTTTATTCAATACGGTCCGCACACGTGACACCGAAATAGTCCAAATATTTCGTTTTGTCTTTATTGCTATATTAATAAACATATACATTTTTGATGTCTTTTATTCTAAACACAGGCTACCAAGTAGTCTACCTAGGAGAGCAACATTCTATCTACTACAAATTGTTGATTACGCGTATGTGCACTGTCAAATGTATTGTGGCGTACGTATACCGCGTACATCGAACACGCCCTAAAGGTGCATCAAGGCATCACGCGTCCACTCTCGACGCAAATCAACAGTGGAACGGCCACGTTTCACGGCGCACTTCAGTTTTATACCGTGCTTATAATATAGTCACGCACACAGGCAGCGATAACTCTCGTAAGCAACCACGCAATCTGATTGGTTGCCTACTGAAGGACATTGTAAACATAGTTTAAGTTGTCTTATTGGTTAATCCGCGTATAATACGGAATATAATGTAAACAACTTGTATTACCAAAGTTGTAAATATAACTAGCGTAGATTTTAGCAAATATAAGTATGATTCCAACTTTCATTGGTGTTTCACTTCATACTAGCTGCGGACCAAAAGCTCATAGCTTGGCCGGTCTAGTTAAAAGTACATACCTTTCCTGCCCCTAGTATTAACCACTTAACTACGGTTCGATGGCTTATACAGCTTGGCTAGTTAAGTAGGTAGCCTGACCCCTAATCAGCCCAACTGGCACAGACATAGGCGGATACATACACAGCAACTCACCGGGTCAGCTACCCCTAACAGCTGACACGAAAGTATAAATGAAGAGTTGTACAACATTATGTAACATCTAAACTGTAACGCTACAATCACAATTATAAAATAAATTATTATTAAGTATTATTATTTTAATTGTGAAATTTAATAATTAAGAAATTGATATTTTAAATCTCTAGCTAATTGGCTTAATTATTGCCGTTCCCAACAGTTATATAGCAATATTCATAACATAATGATCAGAGAATGTGATAAATAACGAAATTTGTATGAGTGCTTGAATAAAAAGTTTGTATGAGTATTCATCACACCTTTTTTGGGTACTTTGCAATAAATGTTCAGGTTTCAGGCCCTAATTTCAGACCAAGTAAAATGTCTGGCACTGTTATTATTATGTTACCAAATTTGTCCACATTATACTTCTTTAAGTCTCATTCGCACTAAAATACGTTTTTTGGGTACTTTTTATACATCTTTGGGGTCGTCTGGGTCTAATTTAACACAAAGTAAAATGTCTGGCACTTTTATTTCTGTGTTAAATAATGCGTCTAGTTTATATTTATTTAAGTCTCATTCGCCCTAAAATACCTTTTTTGGCTGAAAGATTTTGCAGGATTTGCACCAGTACCATCAACTGTCGGCCAGTGTCAGCCAGACATTCCATTTCACACTTAAATGGTACTCAAGTTTTACTGTTCAAAATATCTAACGCCCTAAAGTACCTTCTGAAAATTCGTTATGAGCTCTTGCTCTATTTCCTATCTATTCATTTAAACCTATCTCTTTTCATCTGTTAAATTGACATTGACAATTACAATGACAATTTACCGGCTAATTTGAATTGTTTTGAATTTAATTTTTTAGTAATGTTTGTAGTGGGAATACTACTTCAACTACCAAAAGTTGAAGTGTTTGGAGTTTTTTCAAAATGGACGAATAGACGTCCATTTTTTTAAGTTTTTGCCTGGCATGGCATGACATTGGCTGAACTCCTGCGCTAATTCTGCGCGCGGCACAGAGTCCATGATAAAATAATATATAAATATTATTATATTTGTAGTTTTGTGGACTAATAGTTATTCTCATTGTCTCAAAATATTGTCTTTGTGTCTCAAAACATAAAAATATATTACAAAACGTGTGTGTGTGACGTATTAAATCCGGGCGAAGTAAAAATGGCAAACATCTATTTATGGCAAAATAACCGAAAGACAAAGAAAGATTATTATAATTTGCTAACAGTTGCTAAATAATACTGTCTAATGTCTTATTCGTTATTACGTGTACATAATTATTTCTTTGAAATAAAATCATCTTTATGTGGATTTGTAAGCGAATGTCGCTAAACTGTAGGTAAATATGGCTATCAATATCGATATCCACAGGTTGTTAATATTTTCTTTTATAATATATATTCCACGCGTTAAAATAATATGTTTGTGGTAGACATTTTTTATATTGGCTTTGGAGCATAAAAACCAGGGCGTGGTCCGCGATAAGTATGGATCATCCACCAGCTTTACCTAAGTCTTCCAAACCTTCGATATATTTTGTATTTAGTATATTTTTTCCTTATTTCCAGTTTCCGTATTTTTATAGCCTCAATTTAATTAACTTATAATCTTAATAACATGCTTAATACACTAGCAATTTTATGACATAAAAATATTGCATTTTGATTTTGAATTATTTTTATTTACCTTTTTTTATCGTGTGGAAACCCCCACGGGTCGTCACCCCACCAAGGCCACCGGTAAAGTGGATTCGAACCGACTGAAACCACACGGTGTTCCGTCACAAATGAGTCTATTGTAAGGGACTCCTTCAGGATCCTTCCAAGGTCCTTCGCCTCTTAAACAAAATGCAGCCACGCCCTTGTGTGTGGGGAACCGGAAGGTGGGCCTTGCCCCCCTTCCGGTTTAGAGAGGCGCGCGCGGAAGGCGGTGTGCCACCGTCTCAGGCCTGCTTCTGCTAGAGTAATGGGCAGCCTCACCCGTTACCCCCAGGCCAGCGCTCATGGAAGTCGGAGATCATTCTGCGCTCTCCGACGCCTGATGCCTCTCTTTCGAGACGGGAGAGTACTAGACTTCTGCCGTTCCCTTTCCGCCGCCTCTTTAGCGAACATGACAGAACCATGGTCTCCAGCGCTCTCGCTTCGCATTCCAATAGCCAGCGCGAGGTCACGGCGTTTTTGCGCCCACGCCGAGCACTCCACTAAAGTGGGGAGTGCAGTATTTTCGCGACAGCCTCCGCGATGATGCCACGCAGACGTTGGCTCCCGGCCTATGCGACATAGGTACTTTCCGAAACAGCCGAGGCCTGTCAGCACCTGCGTCAGCCGATAGCAGAGGCTGCCGTGCTGCCTCTCCAGCTAATTCTCCATGATGGGTATATTTTTATTTACCTACTACTATTCATAGGCTTCGTATTCCGAAACGGGGAAGAGTTCAAAAATCCAGCACTAAGATTGTTATTTAACGCTTTAGTAAGGCCTACTTTGGAATACAACATCGCTATTTGGAATCCTCACTACGAAGTGTACAACAAGCGTCTAGAGAGTATTCAAAACCGTTTTCTCTACTATCTGTCGTACAATGATCACCTGGCAAGACACAGTGACATGCAAGACAAGTTCTACATTGCACAGATTATACTGTCGCAGAAAGTATCTATAGTTCAACTGTATAATACGTTCCTAATTCATTAAAATCAATTAATTATATTACGTATTTGTAGATTATACAGAGTTCCTGCAAAAGCAGTGATGGAAAAATCGTAAATTATAACTAGAAAATAGAGGTAAAATTATATATATTATATATATATATAATCTCGGACATTTTGCCGCTATACCGAGACTCTGCATACAATATAACATACTCTCCAGGACCAAAGAACTATATCTCGGTCTACTTCTACTCAATTAGTTCCTAAGTATCAATTGGATGCCTATATCATTGATGGATGGATGGATGGATATTTGTCCATCAAAAGTTTGCTTTACTACTAAATAGTTTTTAAGATTCTTTACTTTATAATCTCGTGTTGATTTATTTAATGTTTATAACTTAGAAAGTTTATGCTTATATTTAAGAATATTTAATTTTATGATAATGGCTATAATTTTATGTTGTCATTTGTTTATATTTAATTTGCACGTAATTATGTACGTTTTTACGTAATTGAAAGTACACGTAATGTGACACTGCTGTAATGTCCTTTGCTAAATTTATAAAATAAATTAATATTTATTTAACTCTTCTCGTTCGTTTTAAAAGGTCAAAATTAAATTTTATTCTAATGTCTTAAGATGAGTAAGTATTAATATGATTTTATAAATATGAAATTAATACGACACTGTAAAAGTCATTAAAAATCTTCTGTAGCTAATACATTAGTAACTTTCTTATCAGTTTGCGAAGATAACCTTTACTTTTTTTTTTATTTATAGAAAGACAACTCCCGCATTAGGAATTAATCCTGTGTCTGGGGACTTTACAAATATACAAACAACGGACACAAAGAACACCCAGACTCGGGTGGGAATCGAACCCACGACCTACGGCATAGCAGTCAGGGTCACTAACCACTAGACCAACAGGCCAGTCATAACTTTATAACGGATGCTCTGTCCTGTTTGCCAAATATATAGGGTGCACCACTGTCTACCATTAAAACATTTCCGGATTATTCTACTAGTAGAACATAAAGTCAATTTTATTGTTATTTAAATAATTCCTATTTGTCATACCGCATAGTAGAACAAGTGTGTTTTTTTTTCCCTATCAGTTCTACTAGTATAACAAAAAGTAGAACAACGGTGAATAGACCCATTTGTCGTGCCATGGAACATGGAATATGGCAATAATTGTCACAATATTTCTTTTTCCGCCCACAAACGAACGGGCTTCGTTAGGATGAAATTAGCAATTTTTTACCAAAGATACATTTGATAGCCTTAAAATTCTTTAAAAGGACTTTAGTTAATATTTGCATGTTTATTTTTAATAATAATTATCCACTTTCATTATTTAGTATTTCCTTAACTAAATTAAAGGAGATTGAAAACGGTGGGCCCAAATGTAATAAGATGAGATATGATCTAAAAAAATTGTCATATTTTTTATGTTAGAATATGAAAAATCACCTCAATTCTCCTGCTGGAAGCGGAGAAATATTTATGAGGAAGATTGTTTTCGTGAGATTATCGATTTTGAGTAATCGATTACACAATTACAAAAATAAAACCTTTTCACTGGGTTATTAACTCAAAGTAATCAAATGCACTATATACTTATATACAATTTAGTGCATTTAATTAGTCTAATATGACTATAATAAAATAAAATATCAAAAAGTTACTGAAATTCCAATATTATGACTATCGATTTCATATCAATTAAAATCAGTCTTATATTTTGAGTCTATGAAACTTTTATGACAGCTGACTGACATTGAAACTAGACAGTTGCTGACTGCTACTGCTCTTGCTTGCTCTGCTCACTTGTTTCGTGTTTTACGATGCGTTTTGTGTTGTATGTTTTAACATTATTAAAAAAGAATTTTCTACTGGAAGACCATTACGCGAATATTTCCGTCAAGGTGATGCATTTATATTAGATAGGGGCTTTCGTGACTTATTACCTTTGTTGCACCAATGTGGATACAGGACATACGGGCCTGCTTCGCTGGAGGAAGGTGAAACACAGCTATCAACTAGTGAGGCAAATAAATAAAGAGCGGTCACCATATGCCGTTGGGTGGTTGAAGTTGTAAACGGCAGATTCAAACGTGATTTTAAATTATTTCGACAAAATTATTTCAACGTGGATAATAAAAGTTTTATGAAAGATTTTGAGGTGGCTGCTGCCCTTTTAAATAAGTTTCACCCTCCTATAGGTGATCGTGTAGATGCTGTGGAAATAATACAAGATAGGTATATGAATGTAAAAAACGAATTAGCAGTTTTTATCATTAGAAATAATTATAATAAGCATCGAGCTAATTTTGAAACTATCACAGTACACAATGATAATCTTAACGATTTTTCACAGCTCTCCGATAGTGAGCTAATGTTGATTTCTTTAGGGACATACCAAGTCAAGCAGGCACGTTCCTATTATGGTGAACATAATAGAGGAAATGATGGTTTTATTATAGAAGTGTGCAGGGGGGTCAGCAGTAGCCTTCTTCGACAGGTGTCGGCTGCCACTACTTCCTGGCTACTTAGGGGTCGCATACAATCCCGTCATATAAGTCGAAATACTTTTTTTTTTATATTTAAGTTGACAACTCTCGTAGAGGAAAGGAAGCTATTTTTATGCATTACTGTAATTGTATTGTAGGTAGACGAACTGTAGGCTGCTGCGCTCATATAATGTGTATTATATGGTATCTTAGCTGGGCTATGCACCAAGATCAAATTGTTCCACCTGCACTATTTCTATACGCCATTTTAATTATAATAGAAGATGAGTAAAATAGAATTTTAAAATGTTTTGTTTTTATTCTAGGCATCCTTTCCATAACTCCATACCTGTTACCTACCTATGACTTCAAGTCATTCACGTTCATTCAAATGACTTCAAACATTTTCTACTAAATATAATAAACATTAGTGTTTTAAATACCATCTTTTGCACTTCAGGAATCAGCTGTTAGTTAAAGATTGTAACATAACCTTACTTTTACTAAATCTCTAATAACTCTGCTCTCAGAATGTTAAAACTTACAGAATTTTGAGTGAGGGACTGATAAGTCTGAAGCTATTATTCACACCATTTTCATCTCGATACATTTGAACCTAAGATTGTATGTAATCGTTTCCGTCTCCTTTCTTATCGTCGAAAGAATAAAATATATATAGAATAGAAATATCGTCTTTACTTTATACGCAAGTTACTGTTTTATATTATGTTAACAAATCTTACTCTTATAAAAGTTTGGTATGGTGAAAACTGGCCAAGTCAAATCTTTAACTTCAATTTATCGTAAGTTATCTAATTTGTGTAAAAATTTGACTATTCAAATATAAGAAGTTATATTTTTAAATAAAATTGTTGTAGTAGAATTTGTGTTTTAAATTTATTTTAGAATGTTGTATGTCCCTATGTATATATATATATATATATATATATATATATATATATATATATATAAATTTCAGGACTATCTACAGAACTTGGCACCCACTTAGATCTCAATTCTTTTGTTGGCGAAATCGATTACCACATTATATATATATATATATATATATAATATAATATATTTATATTCATAGTATTGAACTTGACTCCCATTTTCACATTTATATTTTTAATGGGATATAATTATTTTGTAAAGAAATTATTATTATTCATCATTCAAAATTGATCTGTAAAATTAACATTGTTCCTACGTTTACGCTGCATAGTTTTCTTATTTGTGCTATTTTATACATTTTCTTAATTATTATAAATATTAGCGCCAAGTGCCCATTTATTGATGAATTAGTTAGTGCTTCTATACACTTTCTAAGTGTCCATTAAAAGTTCATAGACAACACGAATCGAGTTTGGGCTCTTGTAAATCATAGACTTTTACTATTTTCAAATATAAGTAGCAAGATTGTGTAATAATGCATTTCTTTCGTAACACAATTGTTACAACTGTTCGCAATGATGTCAGATTGCTGAGCTGACGCTGCCAATTGCAGTTTATGTTAAGGGTTGTCTTAGTTTTAAAAATAATCTGGTATAGAATTACATCATGGAAGCTATTCTCTTGCGAAAGAAAAACATTTTGCCATTATAATTTCGAAAGGCGCTAGGTATTATAAAATTTCAATTGCTTTGAAAATTATAAAAATTCACTGTTTTCTGATATGTATACACACAATTACCCAGCTGGATGCCAAAGTTCAACTTTCTAGGTCATCTGGAAGTGGATTAGGTTTTTGATATATATGTCAAGTCAGTCAGTGATAAAAATGGCGATTTTTAGATGTTAAAATGACCGTTAGAGCTGTCTTTATGAAATTTGGGGTTTTACTTATTGTAAGGGGTTTTAATAAATAAACCAATTTTATGTGTTTGCGTTCAATAGATTTTGAGTTATTAAAGCCTCAAAAGTGGTTCGTGTAATATAACAGACGGCTGCTGCGCCGCCGTCTTAATAAAATCTGTTCCCGGATCCCTCTTACTTAAGACGCAGTACGGCACACCGTGTGGTTTTCGTCGGTTCGATTCCGACACACCGACCCACCGAAAACCCCAGTGGGGTGACGGCCCGAGCGAGGGGGTTTCCACAGGTACAAAAAAAAAGGTATTTTTTTGCTTGAACTTGGCTTGACACGTTGCCGCGTGTCTAGATTTACACAGACGGCGTTCCCTAGCGTTTACGGACCTTATCAACGGTTTCCAAAGAATTGAAAGATTCTAAACCCCGTGACTGTTGTCAGCTGTGCACTCTGCTAATAAGCGAAACGAAGATTCTCAAAACCCCGGCAGAACATTAGCCAGGAACAGAAACGCCAAATAAAAAGAAAGGGCTAGAATGTTACAAGTTCATTGGTACAAGGTATCTACATCACGATGAGCTTCTCAATCGAATCTTTCTCTATTCTGGAACGTAAAGTTACACCATATAAACATGTTTATGTTAGAGTGGTTAACTATTGATATTGCGAAATAAAACATATGCTCGCTTATTAGTTCAAAGTGAGTATGAAGTGTGTTACACACAAGCGCATCAGTGAGTAACATGTTATGTCTATGGGTGATACAAGGAAACGCGTCGTGCACTAACACGAACATCGTCAACTATGTAAAACAACATTTAATGTAATTTATCTCTATTGAATTCTCTATTAACACAATCCACAATGATTAAGATACCCAGTGCACTTTGTGTCCAACCCACAAAGATTTAAGCCTTGTTTGTAGATTTGAACTGATTCAAAATGGTTTTTCCTTTTTTATATTAGGTACTCTATTCTTTCAAAGTTCTTTCTTGAATTTCCTTGCATAATGTGTGTGTTGTGAATAAACTAATATAAACTCAACTGGGGTAAAACGAGAGCTGCGGTCGCTTTAGGCGCCATTCGGTAACGGACGCTAAAAAGCCATATGACAAAAAAAATTGCTGGAAGTACCTTTGCAACTGTCGAATTTTAATGCAACATACATACAATAATACACATTTAAAATATTTCAATACATAATTTAAAGCGACCGGTCAATAACACATAACTCACATTACAAATATTTCTGAAGCAAATCTGTATCTAGAAATTAATACTAAGCGTGAATTTTTCCAAGACACAGACTAAGGCCAACCGAAAGATGTTCTGCCTTGAACAAAAGTGATTCGTGCGATTTGTTTTCAAATACTTGGTCTCCTTTCGGACACTACATACTATTTCACTAAGTATCGCCAAAGGTGAGCGTAGTTTTAGAAAACTGAAATAAACTGACCTAAGATCAATCTTAGCTTAGGAATTTTATCAATGGAAAATAATATTGCTCAATCTATACTCAAAGAAATTATAGTTGTATTTAGGGCAAGCTTTTAATAGATTAATTGAAATCCAGATCGATGTAACGAATGTCATATCTTGGTTCCCTTTCCTGTGTAAATTGAAAGAGTCCAGGTATTCTCGCTCTACCCTGGTTAGGGGGCAAGGGCTGGCGTTGATAATGTTTAATCAACATAACATATAACCGAAGATTGAACCAACAAAATTACTTGCACTTCAAAAACATTAACATTTAAAAATGCATTGTACGGTATCTCAACATAACATATTTAATTTTTTTTACTGTAAATAAGATAATGGTTACTTGATTTAGAATTGGATATGAACTTGGACAGTCCTAATTTTAAGGCCTATTGCTACAGTAGAACGTGCTCAGAACTTCGAAAGTCCCTGATGGAGGTTAGTTACTTAAAACGCATGAAAGGCCACCTACACACAGCACTGAGCACAATGTTCACGGCACCCAAACATATAATGTGGTGATGTGACTCACGGGGCGTCTCCATCGTTGAGTAGCGGCTCCTGCGGGCCGGGCTCACGGACCTTCTTCCCGGGACCACTGTCCGAGCCGCGCACCGCCAGGCTGCAAACAAACACGTACATACACAGATTATTTGACCAATAACATGTTTAAGCTGCTGCTCTTAGTAAATAATATCTACTGTACGCTATGCAACGAGTGGTCCAAAATTCAGTTAAGAGGGTGGCCAAACGCTAATGAAAATATCAGATAACATCCGCGTTTGTGGTCACTGCAAGACAGTTTTCTTCATACATGTAAATAATGTAACGAAATCCCTAGTCAAAGCGAAGTGTCCAAACGCCATAATTTTACAGCAAACTTTTGTGATCTATCTTTAGTATTCCACTGTTGGTGTTACAGCATTCAGATGTACGATTACATAATAGACTTGTGTCAGATATATGTACTTATAAGAATTTCAATTAGGCGCCTTCTTAAGTAAAAATGTAAGTTGAAGGTGTGACTTTTGGTGGAATGATTTGTTAAAGTTTTCCATGTTAGAGCTATTCAATCAATCACAAACGAAGAAAGAAACCTTTTGTGGTCCTATTGTAAATGCAAAACATTTAAAGCGTGCTGTCTTTTTATGTATATACTTATGTTATGTTATATACTTTATTATCTACAGAATGAATTTAAATTTATGAAAAATAATAATCCGAATAAACGTTGATCTGGTTTAATGGGAATATCAGAATTAAACTCATCCTGCATGTCAAGGAAGAAAAGAAGAGTAAGGAGTATCTGGTTGAATGTTGGACCGAGACACTCGCACTACACTCTACAACATGAGTAAGCCTACTATTATGTATATATTATATCAATGAATGGTCTATATCTACAACACAGCATCAGCCCATCACCATACTACTCTCCCCTGAATAAGAGACATAGATATCCACCATTCTGTGGACATTACAGCTTAGCAGAAATTGATGTTCCTTTTTATTTAACAAAGGAATCGCCATACGTTCATACAATATTAGATACCAATGTCTTACAGTTAAGATTTAAAGCAAGTTGTTACAAAGCGAGTGCGCAAATAGTTCGCAAGTCATGATACATTCGGCAATTGATGTCAATATGCTGCCAAACTCTTGAATGATAATGTTGGATGTAACTACATTATAGCTGTGCCGTAGTGACAGCCGGGGCCTGGTGGCGGGCGCACGCGGGTCTGGGCGCGGGTAGCGCGAGGTACACTCACCATTTAGCCCTGCAATAGAACAAAACAACATGTCAGTGGACGCTCCTCACGTCACCAACAGCTCAGAGCCGCCGCCGGTAGGAAGCTTGGGCTTACCCCACGGCTACACTGGCAAAGCGTCGCTGATGGGTTAAATCGCAGTACCTCTACTCTGATAGCCGCATTGACGCTATGTTGCCCCCGGCATTTACACACTGCTATACTTAACTCGATGTACTGCGATATTTATCAAAACAGCCTTAACGTGGAAAATTGTCAGGAACGGACATAGTGAAACTGCCTCGCAAAGACGGTCTGTAGGCGTGACTCAAAAGATTCGGAATAATGCAAATATCAGTGCAATGAATAATGTGTATGAATAGTGTGTAGTTGTCTATCCCCATATAGAACAGTGTGGGCCTGAGGAGTTTTGTTTTGGTGCTTCTTCCAACTTATACAGTGTGTTACAGAGAGGTGCGGTCATATTTTAGGTTTGTTATATGAAGTCGAAAACATGAGATTTAGTTTAAAAAAAATTGTATGTAATCTAAGCAACGGATTATGAATTTTCAAGTAAATTTCAAGAATTTTGTAATTTTTATTTTTTATGTGGACATTCATGCACAAAAACTCCGGACATTGCATCAACTACCTTAGTATCGTCAGATATTACAGACGCGAAGAAAGGGAGTGTTGAAGCAGTAACATTTCCTTCAAAGATGGGAACAGAGGTTCCTGCAGTATTTGCTCAGAAAACCCCGCGAGGAGGTATTTTAGCCAAGATCGGCAGTTCAGTCAAAACATCTCTCAATCAGAGCATTTGTTGAGGCATTTACAATCTTAATCTTTCTTTCCGTCCATTGATCTTACTAGATCGAAAGTGGTGTAAGAGGTGAACCAAACATTAGATTAGAGCGTGCTAATGGTTCAACGGGGTCACCCCGTTGAAACTCTAACAGAACAAGGCCAGGTCTGATGAAATAAATTACTTACTTCCAAATGCTTACATTATGCCTTAAGATTTGTATTTTCAGGGATTATGATGTAAGAAAGCTAATGTTTGAAGTGAATTCGTAAGCAAAACACAAACATAAGTAAACAGAAAACTTTAATTCAGAAGAAATTGTGTCAAAATAACTTTTGGAAAATTATCTCACCGATTTACGTAGATAAAGAGGTCGCCCACGCATCTGTTTCTGATAACGTGGCAATACATAATTATGACAGTACAGTATAAACATCTAGATTTTAGTGAATATCACTTAGTTGTATCACAGAATCCACAGCTCCGTCGCTCCCTCTCTCAGACGCTAAACAGAGCAACCACAAACTAAGTTGATGACTGTCGAACTGAGATGTGCCGAGTGGATACAACGTCAGCCCATGAACTAACTGTTCAATGCAGATTCTGGTCTGTGACTCACTTCCCAACTACATAAATACTTAACTGTTTTAAGAAACTGGGATAAAACTTCTGACTATTAAATGATGACGAATACAATCTCGATTTTTGACTTCGTATACAAGTTAAAGCAATGGTACGGTCGGTACATGTTGGAGCATATATTTAGGGCACACAGTTTTATTGCTTTCCCATGTGTGCGGCACGCGTGCGCTGCTATGATCTAATTTGCAGCTTGCCTAAATATTACACATAGTGTTGCGCTCCAAAAGTTGCGTGGGGCCTCGGACTATAAACTGTAAAACTTTATGTTTTAACTAGTTTCATTACAAAATGTTCAATTTCTCAAAAGTTGAAATTGTGCAAACATTGCAATTCAGGATCTGTCTGCGCTACAAAGGATTGCTAAAGCTGTGAATGATACGGGCTTCCAAGGTGCATGTGAAATCTACATGTAGTCCTAGCGCCTTTGGACGTATCTCACCGGTGGCGCTAATGTGCCAAAGCAGTGGGACAGTGATGGGCTGATCAGTATTGTGAGCGACGTTCTTTTGGGTAAAAGGATGCAACGTACCAAGAGCAAGAACAGCAACAGCACCAGCAGAGACAGCAGGGCTTGGCGGCGGCGGCAGCGGGCCGGCAGCCGCGCGCCAGCGCTGCCAGGCTGCACATCTGCAACACACGACACCTTCAGCGGCGAATACCCGCACACTCCGAGCGCGCTGCGATCACCACCACACCACACTGTCGGGTCCTATTACCGCGCTTATCATAATCACTGGGTATAAAGTTTGTGCTACTAGACGTAATGAGCAGGAGAAATTCAGTCGCCATAGGAGCTGGAGAGTCTTGTACAAGTACACGAACATATAAAATACTTCCATATATTAGTGTCACTTGCAAGTTTATTATACGGTTCAGTGATGCCGCGCAAATCTCGGGCACAGTTCGCACGTCTATTGTTTGTAGCAGTGTATTTGTGTATACTGTAGATGCGACGCCTCAGCCATACCACTCCAGGACTAGTGGGGACCTTCTACTTGGGTCACGGCTAAAAAACTCTCTCACTGTACTGCAGTGTCGTGCGCTTTAATAATACTCTGCTTCCTATCGATCATAAACAACATTTACCTCCAGAAGGAATTTAGAAATGGTGGTGGATAAGTAATAAGGCAAATGTTAAATAAAACCCAAGTTCGTACTAGAGCAAAGCTGTGGTTTTCTGAATTAAGCCCCACACACCGCGGAGCACTAAGGTCGCAGTAACGTGCGTGTGAGACATGTTGGCGGTGCAAGTGCACGGTGTGTGGAGCGCAGAGGGCTGCGCTCTCAGTGTTGCAGGGTGCCGCGGAGGCGCGGAAGAGGTGCAGTGAACGTCGACGCGAAAATAAACAGCGTTTAGAGGGTAGTAGGTGAGGGTCAGCGGCAGCGCGCGCCACGCGTATTTATAGCGCGCCCTCGGCCAGGCGCGTGTTTACTGCGCGCGCTATATCGGTGCGCCGCGCGCCGCCGCCTGCCCACTGTAAACAAGCGCGCCGCACGCCCACCAAAACCACCGTCCATCGCTTACTTTGGATCCTTTCATTTATCTGCCT
>OY982573.1:244147-276529 GCA_963859945.1 Euplagia quadripunctaria
TAAGCTTTTTGTAAATTTATTATTTTATTTATAAATAGTGGAACCCCGGCAGCTACCTGCCGCCCGTTGAATGTCACACACAAAAGAAAGGTGCTTTGTGACAGGATCAGGACTGGGATTACCACAAAAAAAAGGTAGTGAGCCTTTTAGTCATTTCGTCTCTACGTACATACAAGAGGAACGTGGCCGGGATTAGCGAGTATCGTTTTGTTTGTTAGCGAAGCGGATTCGTCTGAGACGCATCGGACAAAACACACAATGCACGCCGACAATAACAACGCTGGAGACTGGCACAAGAGACGCGACGCGACGTTGCAGATTTTCCTGCTATAATCAATACCTATTACACCAAAACACTGAATTATTATTTATTTATTACAAGTGTGCACAGTTGAACAGATTTATTTTTTTGGCAGTTTAACATACGCCTATGACGCCTCGCGATCATTAATAGATTGAATTATAGTAACGGTGACGGAAAGTACGACAACACTGGTGGGGCTGTGGTGGTGTGTCCTGTGGGAGCGCATCGTACCGGGGAATGCATTGGCGAGGTCGGCGGGCCCCACTCGTGGCGCGGCTGCACGATACAGTGGAACATGACGCGCCCGCCGCCGGTCGACTGGCGGGCCGTGCTCGGCGCGCAGCCTCCGCGGGATGCGCCCTGTGTCGCCCGCGCGCCCGCCCCTCCTCCCGTCTGCCGCCTGTTTTGCACCCTCCTACGTCACGGTACCCGCCGTGACCTCGCAACGGTTCACTAACACCAAACCACACAAAGTAGGTACGCAATACATATTTATAAATTAATTTAAGCTTTCACCAACTATATTTTTCTTAAGCCTAAAAATAAACACACGTAAACACTGAAACTAATTTATGAGTGTGGACGCGATGACTGACTTGTCAAAATGTATTTGACGACTTGCCTATTGGCCGAGTTACACAATTCTAAAGTTTTCCTGTATGTATGACGACAATAAGAAATACAAAATATTATGTTGGTACTCAAGTTAATTCGCTAGTACGTCTCTACACGCTATTACGATAGCGCTCGGGAAACAAACAACTTTTCAGTTAGCAAGTAAATTTTACAAAGAAAAAATAGATTATTGGTACGTGGGTCGGACAATAAGTAGCATTGGTGTTAACCCTTGGATATAAATACGGACTGCACAATGCACATTGCATAAGACAATTAATTATCTCGTAAATGGTATATCGCATACTGCAAATTATACAATGCCCCCGGTCTACGAGTCGGACTGCTCTCCTAAAGTCCTGACATCCTCGTACATCCCGATCAGGTGATTATTGCAGCGGGTGTTGCGGGGGAAAATGCGGGGCTCCGACGTAAGTGTTCCGGAGGGGGCAAGGGGAATGAGTGGTGCGCCGGCACGACCTGTGGAGGCGGAATACCAAATTATCCGGGAAATGGGTGCAAGTGCAATGATAGCAGTAGTACGTGAAACAATTTACACAGCGCGTGGACAATTTCAGATATTTGTAACATTTCGTGATATTTTTTCTAGTTTTCCACATGAACAAACTTTAAAGTTTTGTTGATAACACTACTAACGATAACCGCTTATCAACAAGACTGTGTGAAAGTTTTAGTTTTTGAGTTATGACACTATTCGTGAAGAGATGCGAAATACGAATTTCTTTCTAGCAATAATTTCCAGTGTTTTCCCTTTTTTTAAACAAAATGAAATGCATAGATGTAACATATTAAAACGTACATTTATTGATTGAAAATGACGTAAATAAAAACTCACTGATTAAACTACCGACCGATTTCAAAGAACTTTGGGCTATTTGCTCAAAGTTCTTTAAAATAATTAAGGTTCTTTAAAATGGTAGGTATGGAGACAAGAAAAACAGATGTCTGACGGAAGGCTACATCTATCGATGTTGCAAGCTTGCAGCTGCCTGCGTCCAACGTGGCAGATGAATATCTAGTGTCCGCAGCCGGCGGGTCTTGCAGCAACATGCATAGCGCGGTAGCGGGCGGCAGGGCGCCTCGAACCGGTCGCCACTC
Organism: Euplagia quadripunctaria; assembly: GCA_963859945.1. Lineage (NCBI taxonomy): Eukaryota > Metazoa > Arthropoda > Insecta > Lepidoptera > Erebidae > Euplagia > Euplagia quadripunctaria. The sequence goes on from OY982573.1 coordinate 246,186, forward strand.
GCCGAACACCCGGTCCCCGGTGTGCCCGCAGGCTCTGATGTCGCATATATGGTACATACAACACTGCGTCTCGTTATCGGGATGTGTATTGCAGATGATCGTATATACTATGATATTAGTAAGGCGGCTTTAAATTTGTGGCGGTCGACTTTTTGCGAACTAAACGATTTTATTTCCGATACAGTTCAATACGTCTTCGCGCAGACGTAATATTAACAAATTACATAAATATTGTACATTCGTAATGTATGTAATGTATTCAAATAGGTCAAGATACGTATTCAGGTTGTTGCATACTAACTAACAAACGTACTAAAGATATTTTTAATTAACAATGATGATGATGATGAGAAATAATAGATGTTTTACCAAAATTGAGTGATACCAGTGCTCTTACCAGCAGAACTATGGGGAAGTTTCATTCCAATTGACCTTCCTGCTACATTTAATACCACACAACGGAGACATATTTTCAATTCTGTGTTTATTTAATACTATGTTTGTACACACTGCACACATTACAGTATGGAAACGCATGTTACGTAAGTAAACATAACTAAGTATGTTTAGTATAAAAATCTTTTTAACAAAAAATTAAACCGACGAAATAACTAAAAAGCAAAAAATGATTAATTACCTACGTATAGCCATGTCCAGTTCTACGTAGGTACATATAAAATTTAGATAATTAATCATTTTATTATTTGGCGCCGACTCAAAATAAGTTTATATAAAATTTGATAGTTTATGTAAATAAGCTCAAGACTTAAGAGGTTTATTTATTTATTGCTTTTTAGTTATTTCGTCGGTTTAATTTTTTGTTAATAAGATTTTTATTTTTTTTCATCATCAGCTCAGCTACATGATATGGTGATTTCTGAACGCAAATACCTGATAAAGTAATGAAAAGTGAACAGAAACACTATTCCTTCCTCCAATTTTCGAGGGTTTCTCAATTTTATCAGGATCCCATCATCAGATCCTGACTTCTTTCACACCACCCTTGAAGTATACCCTATCTAACAAAAAAAGAATAATCAAAATCGGTTCATAAATAACGGAGAGAGGGCTGAACAAACCTAAAAAAAAAATATATACACCGTGTTTTTTATTTCAGTGTTTTTACGAAAACTATGTTATCAGACCATGATGTATATGCTTTCTACAGCATTTATTTAAAGATAAATAACAAAAAAAATGTAATTATCAAGCCCGGCGTTTTCTTCAAAATCTACTTTTCACGTTGCTACAACGCGATGTGTAGTACTCGTACTTACGCGGTGTGTGTCGTACGATCGCCCGATCTCTAAGGTCGATGCCTTAGTAGGTAAACTAATGACCTACTGTATCAAAATAGCTTTAAAATTATTCTAATTTTCCCTTCACACTTTATCGGGCTTAGGACCGTCGAATAACACTTTAATAACGCAACATAATAAAATAAGTAGTAATTAATTATGATTGTTGGCTCATAACATAAGTCATAACAACAAAAATTTAACAAGCAATTCAGGCGTATTTAAAAAATTGGAATCAGTTTTCTTATGTACAACAATTTGATAATCAAATCACTTACATCTATTATCGTATTACTTTAATCCTAAAAACTAACGGTATTGAAGCAGTTGCTTAAAGTTTTCTTTTAAGGATCGTAATGTATTTGTTTCTCTTTTCACTTCGTCAAAGGCACACACTATTTTTCTTTTTAAATCGTTCGCACTACGAGCTTCATCCCGATACACAATTGTTTTAATTTCCGACCAAAAAAAGAAGTCTAGCGGTGTTAAAACAGGGCTTTTTGGCGGCCATGGCACGGGTCCGCCTCGCCCAATCCATTTTTTAGTGTATTGTTGGATAAGATAAGTCGTTTATGTTTTGGTGCTCATTAGAGCACCAAAACATAAACGTACTGGTTATTAAACCAGTGACAAAAGGTAACACGGTATTGTGGGTCGTAGTCGCCATGAAGAGTCTGTGTACGTCTGAAGTGGAATGGGTGCATTCCTATTTGATTCAGTAGCCGCCACATGAAGTAGTGACTAACACCAAACTGTCCCGCTGCTTCCCTTGTACTACGGCGTGGATCTTCTTCAAAAAATATCCTCTTATTGTGAAGAGTATTGGTGAGGTCATCCTCGAACCTGACCATGTGTAGGCACTTGGAATTGTCCACGTCAACAGACGTCGTGTGGTTGCCAGGATAGTCACAGGTGTAGTGTAGGTGTACCCGTGGATTCGTGATGCCGCGTCTACGTAGCGAATCCAAATGCTCTGGCTGAGCGTAGAGCCGCCTAGCCTCCGCCAGATTATCTTCAGCAGTAGCATAAAACCGCACCATGTCTAACCACTCCACGTTCGAGTACGAAGACATTACTTATTTACGCGCGGAAGGCGCACACACGCACTGCGGTCAGCGTCCTGCGTCCTACGTGTTTCACAATAAATAGCACACTGACCTACTTACATACACGAAATTTTGGGTAACAAAAGAAATGCTAAGAGCGGGGGTTGCGGGCGAGGGGAACGATGCGCTCGCGTCTAACGTAAACACACACCGCGCCATAATATTATTCATAAGCAATGCTATGTTGCAGTCATGTTTGAATCAAAATCGCAAATATTAAAGTGCCTATTTATAAAAAAAAAAATTGCGTTTTTATACATTTTGTTAATGTAGATATATTGTATCTCATGGTCTGATAACGTAGTTTTCGTAAAAACACTGAGATAAAAAACACGGTGTATATACGGTCGAATTGAGAACCTCCTTTTTTTTCGTCGGTTAAAAATAATACGTGTATATAATATATGTAATAATAATAATGTATTACGTTTGCGTTCTAGACTCGTGACCACTATTCTTAAAATATTAAACATATTCCTTCTTCTGAATCATTTAACTGCACATACAGCGAAATGGTGACACGAATAACATAAGACTTTTTTATTTATTATTATTATTTATTTAATACTTTATGCACAATATGTACAGAGGCGGACTTAATGCCTAAGGCTTTTTATCTTACAATCGCTGCACCGGTATCCCTAATGTCCTTCGACGGACGGAATTCCTTTGTAAACAATGTCGAACACCTCGGCCCAAAAATGTTATCAATGAAGTCAAAAAACATCGTTAGAGCTTTCAACCACCGGCTCTACCGGTTTTAGTAGAACTTCTTCCGTACACATGCACAGCTGAACATTAAAGCTATTAGAACACAAAGAGAGCACGTCAGAGACCTGAATTTGTACCAAAAAACCTGTACAACACGCTGTAAGAGACCTTATTCATTAGCACTGTTAGGGCACTTTACATAACAAATAACGCCAGGAGCTTAGCACTTACGTTTATTAGAGCGGCAGTTTAGAGGAGCACACGAGTGGAGCAAAGAGACAATACTATTATAACTTTCTCTCTTTACGAACAACCACTGGCGTATGCTAATATTCACGTAAGTCATTTTCTGAATTTAAAAAAAATATTATATTTGATATCATTTTACTTAATGTTACCACCATTCACCGGCGCGAATTATGTAGGATTCTTAGTATTAAAATAATTAATTATAAAATTATAAGTTATGACTACCAGTGCGTTAATTTTGAAGTATCATCGAATAAACAAATATAGTAATAAGTTATAATATAACACGCGCTGCTTATATTTTCAGTAATAACAGTAACAAGTTTGTTTCTAAGGGCAGTTACAAAAAGGTTTCGTGAAACATTTTGTGTTAATTTTCGCAACGCCTGCCATTAGAGCTTATTCACACGTGTGTTACATAATTGTAACCTTGGACAAGAACAGGTGCACGTGCTCAACGCCTTATCACAACATACATTGACAAAACTTCATCAGGAACCTTTATTATTTATGTCAGTACTCAGAAACTGCCAGAGAATACCTTAATTATAGAAAGTTTTATTATTTTATTTAATTATCCACAACCTTCTTCCATGAAATTTGGTTATTTTCTACTCTTACGTACTCTCGTCTAGACCTCATCAAATATGTGTTGCGGTGGATGCTATATAGATTGTTGTGGGGGCTGCTTTTCCCCCTGTATAACCATCTACACTTGTTGCACTAAAATCTGCTTAATGTCAAAACTTTGGTCGCCAGCAACAACTAAAAATGTTGTAATATAATGATGTGGATTTTGCTTACCTACACTGCTTTATTGATTGTACCTTAAAAAAACAATACGCTGTGCGGTGAGGACGATCTTAAGAGGGGGTTAGAGCGTATCGGTGCAGTGTGGTCAGCTCATTAGTTTGCACAGAAGTGCTTCACGCCGGAAGTTCGCACGGGCTGGGTGTGCGCACGCACTGATTGTTTACGCCAGCGCGATGCCGATGGCGGAGCGCGAGCGCCTTCACGACAAAAGTATTGTATTCATTTAAACCATTACCAAGAAACACAGCTCAACGTGCAACAAGGCCGACGTGTTACAATTGTCAATTTCATTTTCCTTGTATTGAGTGATATTTCGAAAAAAATATACAATCCAGGACCTATTTTTAACCCCCGACGCAAAAAGGAGAGGTGTTATAAATTTGTGATTTTTATATTTGTTAATTAGAACTACATAATATGTACACTTATGATGCGTGCAGAACGAAGCCAACCTCAATTAGAACTGGAGATATAGAGAAAGAAAGCTATGAAAATAAAGAAAGCTAAGAAAGCTATACAGCTATGAATACGAAAACAGGAATTGAGAAAGTTGAACTAAGGTGATTTTCCTTTAATATACAAAAAATATTAGGCAAATCAGTTGGGTAGAACGGCCGGACAGACTCGTGTATACATTAATTCTTAATACAACTCACACTTGTCTTTACGTAATACAATAGACTTTCTATAATACACATTTAATTGTATGTGTACTAACTATAATTTAAAGTAGACAAACATGGATGTGTTATTTGGTGAAAACTTGACCAAGGCGGAGATTTAGCATACCACAACATTTTAACTGTGGGTGTGGCCAATATATCGGGTCTTTGCAACACCCTCAAGCAAGTGATTATATTAGCTGTAACAATAACAGCTCCCTGAGAATGTGATAATCGTCACCGACGGAGATGGCTATGATTTCTTCCGATTGAAAAGGCAGCAAAAAATATGTGAATCTTTTTACATTGTGAAAGGAAAACCGTTCAAAGCCAACTAGGTACTATTTTTTATCATTTCTTATAGTAGATCGCTAGAAAATAAAGGAAGTAGGAAACAATCGTTCATGTAGCATTGCATTAGATTAGAGTCATAGTCATTAGCATAGCGCCCAAAGCCATAAGTTATGCGTTTGCCGACTGCGGTGAAGCTTGCTTGTACGGTCACAATAATTGATTATGTGTAGCCCTGGTTTTAGGACTATAGCAACTCATTTCTTTCGGACGGGCGGGAAGCCACCTGCCTAAGGCGCAGACCAGGCAGAATGGGTGCACTTCGGGTTTAATTATATTTATAAGGGTTTCAAGGATTCAATCATATTTATATCTTTAGAAAAATGTAATTAACGCTTTTAAAATGCCAGTTTCGTAATCACAATTAAAATTGCTTTCTCCGGGTAATTAGCATTACATAATATATCCTTCTTTAATATTATGCTAAAATATGCACACACATGTAAGTTTTTCGTTCAAGCGACGTGATTTATTATAATAGGCAATTTAATGCGCCTGCATATTTAATGAGCTGGAGAGTGAATGCAGATTTGTATCTAGTAATAATGCACAGTTCCTGTGTGATAGCTATTTAGCATACAATTGCCACTGTAAATATATCTACGCAGTAACTGAACTTGGAACCAACTCTCTGAATTCACCGAATAAGTAATACCTTAATATTTCTTTATATTACATTCACCAGGTATTACTCGTATTGAACGTAGTAATATCGTAAATGATATAGATATAACTTAATAATGGTTTCTTACTTATTGTTAGAAACAATGTAGGTATATGTGCATATATTATATTTGTGGTCTCTTAAACACCTAATAAACCTACACAATTGTGAAAAGTGTGTAGGTATGATTTATTGGTAGTTTCAATTGCTATATTATGACTCTCTCAATGAACTATCTGTCTCTACTATCAATGAACTCAACGACAACCGCCATTACATATGTGACCTAACCTAAAGCTATGGTATCTGGCTATCGGTATGGATATTCATTAATAAACATGGGGTCAACGAAAGTGCGCCTATGATGTGTTGTGCCTATGTTCTTTGAGTTTAGATCGTTCGTTTTCCTTATATTTTAACAGTCCTGCTCTTTTGACTGTTTAATAGTTATCTGTATGTTTACAGTTGATTTATCCACATGTACGGTATTAAAGTATTTTTCACGGAACGAAAGTGACTACACTCAGATGGAGACAGCGTAGCTATTTATGTTGCGAAAGGAGCTAGTTAAGTAGAGTAACTGTTGAGATATTATGCTTACTTAGGGCTGCCATCCGTCCGGGTATCCCCGGATTTGTCCTAGTTTAGAGGGCGTAAAACACGGACACTCTGTGCCAGGGGCAACTTATAATTATTAGATGAACAAACTGTTTAATTTAATAAAAAAAATAGAATCGGCGTTTTTTTAAGGTGTCCGGGAAAGAATCTTGATTCCACACATGTGTCCGGGATTTTTGAAGAGCTTGTCCAGCGTCGGTAATTTAAGTGATGACAGGTCTATGCTTACTGGACAAATGCAAAGCGGGATTTGATAAAATTAGATATAAAAATGCCGTAATATACTCTCAGTTATGTACGTATATTTTTATATGTCTGTACCATATATTATACGTAGTTAATAGTCATACCTAGTTAACTATTGGTACTAATATGAAATAAATTAGTTTAAAATACGGAATATCTGAATGTTTTTTGTATTCAAGTTTTATTACAATTTTATACTTTACTTACACCACCAGCTACGACTGCCGTAAAACATGGCTACTTTGCCCTTGCGGTGTTAATTTGCCCAGATGTGCATTTTTTAGAAAACTCGATGCATAGGAAATTTGTCTATAGTTAGTAGTATTTTTTTGTGTATGGCATAAAGTTGATCGTTTTTTCTGGCAACGCTAAAAGTCGAAATGTCACCTATATTACCCCAGTTGCCTGTCAAAACTTGTGAAAGTTGGTGAATTGAAGTAAATTAATAACATAGACTAGTATTTTACGCAAAATACGTTGGTGGGCAAAGTCACCTACATGTTTTTTTGAGTATTGTTGACAACATTGCCCATTTCTTTTCCCCGTAGGGTTGTCACCTGTACTTTATACTTTATTAAATTTTTGTTATGATAAAGTTTACTAAGGATGATTTTACTCACGTGTGTATTTCGGGGATGCCCAACATATTTCGGACCCAAAGAGTTTTATTCGAATCTATACTAATACTATAAAGCTGGAGGTTGTTTGTTTGTTTGGTTGAACGCGCTAATCTCAGAAGCTGCTGTTTCGAATTGAAAAAATATTTTAGTGTTGGATAGCCCATTTACCAAGAAAGGCTATATGCTATATAATATCACGCTACGACCAATAAGAGCGGCGCATCAATGAAAAATGTTGCAAAAACGGCGAAAATTTACAAACGCAGACGAAGTTGCGCGGGTCAGCTAGTTATGAATAAATTAAAAAATAATTAAATCCCAATCAACATTATGTTGATTGACACTATGAATACAATTGATATCAAACTACACTTAAACATAGGGCAGTCACTAAATACACACACATACCTACACTTAAAAAAATACTCGTACTTAATTTTTAATTTAAATTTCATCAGGTTTGCAATGGAATTCTGATACTTCCGCTGTAACAATGCTATACAAATAAAGTATTATTTGTCTACCTATCTATCAGACATGATATAGTATCGTAAATAATTATAATGCTCTGTAGTGTTGTCTGTCCAAGACTGTTGCTCCATCCAAAAAACCGGCTACTGGTGAAGCAGATAGTAGCCAAAGTGAAAGTAATTTTGGCCCGACTTTTAGCAGCATGTTTTGATATGTCGCAGTAAGATGGTTATAGCTGTGATATAATTATATACCCTAAGCCTGTTCCCTAGTAAGAATGCGGTTCATAACTAGGTATCTTACTAGACTAATCAAAATAATTATAAATATATATTTTGCTTTGATTTGCTTTTTTTTGTTACTCAATCGTCACAACCAAAACAAACAATGTTATAAATAGTCCTTCAAATAATTAAAATTAATGAAAAAATCTGTTTTATATGCTGTGTATGTGGTACTACTTTATAAAAACCTACTACATAATAAAGAACCAACTAAACAAGGTGTGGTATGGTACACTACTTCTTTCTTCCTTTAATTTTAAGCTTTTGTTACGAAATTATCACAACCAAAACAAACAATGTTCTAAGTAGTCAGTTATTAAAATAATTAACATTTAAAATATAACAATTTGGTTTCATACATAGTGTACTTGTGCGTCTGCTAGAAGTACCTTAGAATTTTGATGATCGGTGTGTGAGTCAGTGACGAAATTAAGTAACTTATGACTTGCAATCGTTTTTAAACTACTGGTTCAAAATAAATAAAATTTGAGAATATACGGTATTGTACGGATGATCATAATTATGTTTTTTTTATTTTTCTCGACTTGTTGGGTGTATCGCCGTGCCCCCAGATATCCCTAGGGATATATCTTATATCACGGCTATAACCATCTTACTTAATTAAAATAGTGTCACAACCGATATGTCGCATAATATCGGTTGTGAGCACTATTTTAATTAACAAAAAGCTAGATCTGTGGCTTCTATTACATCTATTTTAAATAAGTATTCGAAGAAATCAGTTGCAACTTCCTCTCTGCAATATTGCATTTCCCGCACATTAACTTCTCAGACAAAAAATATGTATCATCGCTCTTCCTATGCGAGTCGAGCAAGAACATAATTGCGCATGCATTCAATACTTAGGGCCGTCTCATTACATAATAAGTATAGCGGAAAATGTATAAAAGCCATGCTAGGAGACTTCCAATAATGCCGAGCTTAAACAACATTGTAAAGCTTGAAATTGACTAAGTGATTTCTTATGTTTTAGGGATCGATTTGGCGGGCTATTGTTCGTGTTATTGGGCTACGAGTCATAAGTAATTAATTGCAGAACGAGGGTGCGTAGGCCCGAGTCCTGGGTCCCACTGCGCCGCACGTCGCTCTCGATGACTCGTTCACTTCACCCACACAAATATGCCGAGCAGGGGAGCAACGAAACGGGCTGGTCACGCCCTCTGTACACCGTGTTCGTGCAGTGCTAGGCTCCGCGTGTCGGCAGAGGGCGGCAGGAGCGCTGTAGCTCGGCTCCAGTTTGGCGGCGCGCGACTCTAAATATAGCGCCGGCGCCGCCCGCACCCACTGATTCACACATAACAAGACAGCGGCGACTACGATCGACCACTGTTATCCATACCAGTCCTAACACTTTCTGGGTTAACTACATACAAAATTATGTTTTATAGCTCGCCTTGAGACTACATAGCCACTAAAAAAGAGACAGTAATAAAGGATTATGTATTTCATTTAACACTTCAATATTTTATTGCAGCATCTTTAAAAACATGCATTTTAACCTAATTTCATAACATCTACAGTAACATTGAATTTAATACATACTCAGTATCACAGCAACATTGAATTTATGTCAAAGGAGAAGATTGTCGAGACCGCGCCAACTTTTGTCAAAAAAGTACTTCAGAAAATTCATTCATTATGGTTACTTACATACATACTACATAATATATTACACCTACACCACCGCACCTGTTTTTCAGTTATGTCTTGTTTTTCTAAACGTACGCTTCTGAGTGAAGTTGAACGCAAATAGCAAAGCAAAAAAAAATGTGTTTGACAGTTATCTTCTCATTCTTCTCATTTGAAACGCATAATACATATTTGATTTTATATTCAAAATTAAAATCAAAATTATTTATTTCAAGTAAACCCATTGTAAGTATTTTTGAATTGTCAGGAGGAGTCAGTCAGTATAAGTCGGTCGTGAAGCTAGTTGCCTGTTCCAATACGTAGATCCTATGGAGAAGAACAGGCAAGAAACTCCAAGGACACACACTCACACACTCTTTTTCAACATGTTTTTTTACAAAGTTACTTGTTACATTGCTTATAAAAGCAATTTAATGTGAGGACAATGTAACATAATATTATTCTAAAATGAAAAAGAAAGTCACAGAGCTGCTAGGCAACATAGAAAATTAACTTGATACTTAAGTGACTACACAGTTCTCACATGTACAATTAAATTTTTTCTAATTAACAAGAAATAAAAAGCGTATCATAACTACAATGTCAACAGTGTATAAAATAACATCAATGTTCTATAAAATTAACAATGTCAATAATAATAATCAAAATAACAATAAATCTATACGTCAGATAAGAAACAAGACGAGCTACCTACTCATTGACAGTGTGACTGTGGAGCAGGGCCGGCATTTTGCCAAGCTTTTTTATCATCTAAATAATGATCTAGTTTATAATATGCTCGATTACCTAGCGTGCGTTTTATACAAGTTTTAAATTTCTTCTCATTTAGGTGAAGAATATTATCAGGTATTTTATTATAGAATTTAACGCAATACCCCATAAACGATGTTTGCACTTTTGCTAACCTAAATTTTGGTTAAACTAATTTACGTCCATCTCTAGTAACATAATTATGTTTTGTAAAGAGAGGCAGATTTTTCTAACACACATGATGTTTTCATAAATATATTGACAAGGCAACGTCAGGATATTAATTTCCTTAAATAGATCCTTAAGGGATTCATTTTAATAGTAAATTATAATTAAAATGTTGTTTGTCGTAAAAAGAATGTTTATCGTAATACCAAATTATTTAGTAAGTCTTACAATACTTTCAAATACATCAATAAAGTGTTTTGATGACCTTTTTTTTAGGTCACAAAAAATATTTTGAGGATTGTTGCGCCCCTGATCATAATGTAAAGAAATTTTATATGATTAACACAAGGGTTAGTTTAGCACTCGCAATTCAAAGCTCTATCGAAGCTCGAAGGTTTATCATCAGCGCCGTAACTACCGGAGCTTTGGCGCTTACCGTAGATACTATACCTACAAAACTACAAACCTACCTACAAAAATTTGATGGTGTTTATGTCTGTGTGTAGCATAAGTATAAATAGAACGCGATTATGGAGTAAGTACTGTTGTGATCCACGGTGATGGATCACTCGTTGAACATTGTCTAATCTTATCTTGACTGTTTCACTAATCTGCTAATTATATGTAATTCATCGAGATATTGACGCTAGTAGCTAATGTATTGTAGTGGTCCCGCAATATCGCCACGATAGGAATAATAACAATATTCTGATGTACAATGAAGGCCCAGGAATAAAATCAAATTTACAGCATCAGAGGTCGCAGGATATTCCCGATCAGTGCAAATATTTATACGTATAAATATGTCTATTGTATCTACTGTCTAAGTTTTTATGTATATAAAATGTATCGGTATCTATGAGTTTATTCGTGTTCTGGAATCCATAGTACAACTCTGTTTCGTCTGAATCTGAGTATGTCATGCTCGCCTAGAAGTCCTGCCGATGTGTCGGGTCGTTCGGTTCCTTTCAATATATATCTCAAGGGCGCAACAACCCTCAAAAAGTAGGGGGTATCAAAACACTGTATTGCTTGCACTTTATTGGCGCATTTCAAAGTATTGTAAGACTTAAAAAATAATTTGGTATTACGATAAACATTCTTTTTACGGCGAACAACATTTTAATTACAATTTATTTTGGTTCACATTTTTATTAAAATTTTCCGCAGACTCCTCGGCGCATCGTCTTCTGGGTTATGTGGGGATATTTGGACACCCTCGAAGGGGGTATCCACAGGTTTTTAAGGGGTATCGGGAAACCCTGGACACCCCCCGTTGTGGAGCCCCTGGTTGATCTATACGATGGCTGGCGTGTGCGTCAGGCTCGTGAACGGGTGCCGTTAGTCGGTGCTGGTCATCTCCGGACTGCTATTACTTAAATGTGTTTAGTAGTAATTTTTTTTTTATATTATAGTGGGCAAACGAGCAGGCGGGTCACCTGATGGTAAGTGGCTACCGTCGCCCATGGACACCTGCAACTCAAGAGTCACAAGTGCGTTGCCGGCCTTTGAGATAGGAGTACGCTCTTTTCTTGAAGGTTTGAAGGTCGTATCGGTCCGGAAATACCGCAGGCGACAATTTGTTCCAGAGATTGGTTGTAGTAGTAATTAGCGCATCTATTTATACTTTAAAATAATAGGTACGTTACATTGTCCTGACATTTGATTTACAAGCGTAATTATGAGCATAAGCAATGTAACCAGAAATTTGTAAAAAACATTTTGAAAAATAGTGTCCTTGGAGCTTCTTGCCTGTTCTTCTCCATAGGATCTACGTATTGGAACAGGCAACTAGCTTCACGACTGACTTAGTCTGACTGACTCCTGCTCCTGACAATTCAAAAATGCCTATTATTGGTTTAATTGAAATAAATGGTTTTGATTTTTTTTAATAGATAGATAGATTTTATAGAGAATATGATATCTACCTAATAAGTGTGGCATCGAAAATGTACAAAGGGCGACCTTATCGCATAAAGCAATCTTTAATATGATGACTATGATTTTTTTTTTGTATACGATTCAGTATACAAAAGAAATTAAGTCGCTCAAGTTTCAGCACGTATGGGCTCGACCGGAGTAATACCACGGCCTCACAGAAAACCGGCGTGAAGCAATGCTACGTTGTGTTTCGCCAAGTGACTGAGGTTACAGGAAGCCCTAACCGCCCTAACCCCCTTCCCTTCCCCTACTCCCATCTTTAACGCTCGCAACGCACTTGTGACTCTTGAGTTGCAGGTATCCATGGGCGGTGGTAGTCGCTTACCATTCTTAAAGAAAATTCGATAGCCTTTGCAGAGATTCCGCTGCGGCAAAAAAAATTCGGCTTACCTCCTGAAATCAGGTGCTGCCAATTAAAAATCCCAAGTTTTTAACTTTGTTGCTTACCGCACTAATAGCGTTATTCAATTAAACCGGCGGTAAATATGTCCAATTAATTTTAGAAGACTTTTTTTTTTAAATGTACTAGTAACGTGGGATACACATTACTAGTATTCTCGTTAACCCCTCCAGCTAAGTGCTTGTGTTCGGAGTGGGTTCACGTCGGTACTGCACTAGTTGGGGTTCGAACCCGCAACCACTTGATCGCAAGTCCGACGCCTTAGCCATTACGCTACCGCTGCTTTTTATAAGGTTTCCAGTGATACAATCTTGACATTTTGTTGGATTAATCTCTCCAGAGTTCCTACTCCACGTGCATATAAGCTCTAAATCAAAGTTGATAACATTACGTGCAGACACGACAACATATAGTGACATGTGCATGAGTGTATATCTGCAAAATCATCAGCATACGGTACATCAGCATATGTGGTAAGATGAAAGTAATCGATTAGAGATGGAATAAATAAAAATTGCGAACAGTAATGGAGAAGAAACGCCTACAAGCGGGTCACCAGCAGAAGCATTACACGATGAATAAAGGGGGTCTTCAAAACGAATACGTTGCTGACGTCCAAGTAGATAATAATGAAACCAATCAATTGCCCTCGGAGATATGTTTAGAGACCGTGGTATACCAAGGAGGAAGTGGTAATCAACGGCATTAAGATAATACCGTTATATTACTACTACGCATGCTTTCTCTAAAGTCATGTGTAATGTGAACTAATACTGACACTGTACTGTGCCTTGCAGTTTGTTGTAGACCAGACGACGAACAACTTTGGAAAGAAAAGGTAAAATAGGAATAATTTCAGCTGCTTTCCACGCTGATCTAAAGAGGCCTCAGAATAATGAATAATTAAAAATGTTGCAAAGAACAGGCAAGATGTCAGCAAGTATAGGGAGAATCGTTTTATTACTTAGGCAGTCGCTTCCGACCGCATTAGATGAGATGTAAAGTATGCTCTTCTTAACTTAATTATTCAAGACAAAAGAGGGATATTTCGGAGGTGGAACGGGTGAAAGATATTTTAAGATTTTTGCTTTAGTTGTCTTATCATTTATCAAAATCAGACGAAGAAGAGATATGCTTGTTAAGCGAATCGATGTTTAGATCTTTAGGGATAGATTCTTGGTCCGATTTTCCAACTTTGTATTTTAGAAATTTTCAAACTTTTATCGGATCACTTTTTTCAAGAGACGTATGAATGTGTGTTGGCTTTATGCTTCTCTACACACCAAATTACAAAGATTACTTATAGTCATATATTTATCAAAATTCGTTGGTGTAGACCGACGAGTAAATAATAATAACAGGATTGTGGGAATATGTCCCACAATATTATTATTTTTATCAAAGTAGTTTATAAGAATACGATGATAAACGACAGTACTATGTTAGAATCTAAATACAAATGGCACTAGTAAACAACAGTTTAGACCTTTGTACGACATGTCCAAGGAAGTCACAAATATGAATGATACAATTGCAGGCGACTTTAGCGTGATAATAGTTCTGGTGCCTTTAAAACACAAAATGAGGAGTGATTATTTAGACGTAGTTCGGTGACGCGCGCCCATTATGGTCTATTGTATCGCCTGTCCGGGCGTTATGGCGCTACTTATTATCAATTCATTAGACACAGGTACATTACCATACTTATCACTGACTGGTTATTGCATATAAAGAGTAATGGCGCCAATGGCGGTATACATAAATAAGTCAAATTCTAGATAATAATCACGCAAGGTTGGCTGAAGTCTAAATAAGAAAAAGTTCCATGTACTTAAGTAATGTTAGTTATTTTTTAAAGTGACCCTGACAACCATGAAACTTTACTCATTAGTACATGTTAAATATTTAAATGATCACGATCACACTTGACTTTTTTTACTTACAACGTTTTACGTGTTAAATTTAAAACCGATGGTATGCATGGATGGTATGTGTAGTGAATAATGATAGAAAACTAACTTGATGCGAGTATAATTTGTACCTATAAATATAATATTATATGCATTCATGCATATGCATGCCTATTTGACAAGGAAGCGACTTTTTTAAAAGCCAATAAACATGGGGTGCAGGTGTGCAGTATTAGTTTCTGAGTAAGGGGGAAATTACGACGAACAACACAAATCACGTCGACAAAGTAAATGGCCACTGGAATTGAATGGCTAATTGATGGGATCGAACTGTTCTAATGCAATGTAAACTTGTAGCTGTAGTAAAGCTGCATATGACATAGGAAGTTGTATACTTCGCAGACGAAATCTCCAATAACGCCAACAGCTGTGCACCACATGTGGTTGGTTAATGGGCCCGACCTAACTACACCTACTATACGAGGACATACTGTTATATATATGATATGTGTTAGCAGTTAGCAATGGTCTGTATTCAGTGCCAAGTGCTTGGCACTTGAATATTGATAGGCCTCTAACTAAATTTTACAAGTTCTACATATACATTGGTACTTCAGTGGCGAAGGGTACGTGAATTCAGCTTCCCTGTTCAGATTTCAGCCGTGGGATCTTAAGGCTTCCTTATAAAACAGTTTTTAGCCTAAAGAATTCCAGTCGTTTGTTGAATAGAAATTGACCCGTCTTCCCTAATAAAAAATATTGACCATTAACGTTTATGTAAGTACTTGGCTTTCGATCTAAAGCGGGTTCCTTTAAAATAATTTTCCATTTTAAGTTTTTTGATCAATCGATAGCGTTTATTGATAAGTCCGTGTTTATGTGACAGCGACGAGGTAATAAACTTACCAGTTTACTTCGGGTGATCACTCTCACTACTGTTACCATTTCACCATTTTCGATCCCAACCACAGAATACATAATAGTACCAGTATCTCAACACCACGTTTGCATTGAATAATAATGATCTATTTTGAATTTATATTTGAAGTTTGCCCGATATCCTTTGTTTAACACTATGACCTCTGATCTATACTAATATAATAACGATGAGCTGTTATACATAACTATCTGGTTATTTAAAAGAGTAGCCGTGAGTTTCTTTGCCCGATATATTCTCACAAGGCTCAAACATTTGGAAACGGGCGGTTATAGACTTTATAGAGCGACATAGGCAGCAGCGTTGGAAGATTTCGAATAATTGTTGTTTTTTTTGCTAATACATACCTATCTGGAACTACCAGTCGTATTCGAAAAAAAAATTTTGTATTTGACATGGAGGTGTTATACAGACGCTTAGAGTCCATCTATTTAGCCTCTGAAAGGCATGTGAAATAATTACAATGCTTAACTTAAATAATAACATAATATTTAATCTATGGCATTACTAAGTATTTATCTGTAAATTATCATAGTCCTAAGAATACAGGTAATGTCAATAATAATTGTACTAATGTCTTAGAAAAATAAGTTTACGTTATATATTATTGGAACGAATTATGTCTTTAATTATATTACATTTCTTTTATATCATAAAACGTATTTACTAGTAGCCAATTTTTAAGCTTTTTCTTGAATGTAGTCATAGGAAGATTTTTAATACATTCTGGTAATTTATTAAAAACTTGTATGCACATAGCGTATCAATTTTTTTGGTTTATTGTAGTTCTTGGCGTAAACTCAAGTACAAGCCCATCAGGGTTTCTCGTATTTCGAGGATACTTGTCCTTTGCCGTGATGAATAGTGTTGGATTTTTTTTTACAAATACACCTATTTCAAAGATATACATAGAGGTTTAAGTAAGGAGGCAAAATTTTTTGAAATAGGGTTTACACGACTCATCAGGAGGAATTCCAGCTACGGCTCTGATACATCGTTTTGTGAGAGAAAGGCTCTATTAATATGTATGGAATTACCCCATAATAACAAACCATATCTCAATACAGAGCTAACGTAACCGTGGTAGGCCAACATGGTCGTTTCGACTGACGAAGTTCGTCTTAATCTACTTAGAAAATATACAAATTTATTGTATTGGATAGAATATTCATTGAGGAAGTTTATAAACTTTATGTATCATCACGCTACGAGCCTAAGGAGTAGAGCAGTGACCGTAAAGGCGAAACTGCGGAGATTGGCTAGTGTTTTCTTAATATTGTGCACTCATCTAAACTCCCTATTTTTTAAGATACCATAATTAAATTTCAGGTTGTATTTGAGCGTACAGCGTGAGCATGGCTCTAAAGGTACGAATTAAAATAATAATTTAAAGAATTACAATAGACATGGTATAATATATATTGGTTCATCCGGTCAAAGCCAACTTTTATCCAAAAAAACATCTGTATAATGTATAAATAGCTTCGCACGTGTCTATGCCTTGTAAACAAAAGTTCAAAAGCAAAGTTTGGCAAATTTGGCAAACCATCAGGTGAGTTATTTTAGGTCTCTATCATTAGAAGTGGGGAAACGTAGCATTGATGACATTTAATAAGGAAATACTACAACTATCTTCCGTTTTTATGTACAAACTACCAGTTCCCGCGCGGCTTCGCTCGCGTGTACATATTTATATATTTTGCGCGGAACACTGATTCTTTTTCCAAAATAAAAGTAGCCTAAGTTACTTCTTAAAACACCAGCTATCTGCCAGTGAAATTAACGTGGAAATCTATCCACCCGTTCCGGAGATTAGCCGGAACAAACTGACTGACAGACAGACAGACAAAAATTTTAAAAACTGATTTTTAGGCATAATGTCAAAATTTGCATTGTGCAAATAACTATTATTTTGACATTACACACAGACACTTCAATTTTATTTAATTGTATTGATATAGACAGTGTTTGAAGTAGCAGTTTTATTTAAACGACATGCGACTACAGAACGTAAACATCGTGTAACGTCGACATGAACGTGTGCAGCAAATGTCATTTCGCTATCTAAGGCGACCCCAAGATCGAGAACTATATCAACCTCTCTTAGAATAGACCATTAACTTTACCATGTTGGACTTCCTGCTAAATATGGGTACACCGTGAGCTATCAAGTGAGATTCCATTAATGAAGCAGTTCATTTACTTTATAGAAGCAGTGTTACTTACTACATATAAAGTAAATGAATAGAATGACTGTAACACATAACTCGCACATTACTAGAATATATTCCCGGTAACACCCGCACCCCCAATCAAACTAATGTTTGCGATGGCTTATTCCACTTTTCCCCGTTGATGGGGATTATTGAACTTTTTGTTCACTATTCCCCGTTGACGCAAAATTTTTATTTAATGGGGATTAGTGAACTAAAAAGTTCACTAATCCCCATCATGATAAATTCTATTAGAACTAAAAATCCCCATTAGGTACGTTAAAAATAAAATACTATTAATGAATCATCTACTTTTTATTTTTTATAAGGTAAGGGCTGAATTATTGATTATTTTTATAAAAACCTAACCTAACCACCCTGAGATACGAGTATTATTAAAGCTTCAACATTTTATTAAATAACGCTTCAAATAAGTGTTTTTACAATAAATATGCGTTAAAACCACTTTGACTGCGAATAGCAAAAAAAGTTATTTGTTGAAATTTGAAAGTAAGTTGTACCCTATATATCATACAGCAGTGTAGAGAAATGACGAATTTTTTTACGAAAAACAAACCGGCTTCAACGAAATTAATCGTGAACAAAATACTAATAAATACCTAATGCATGTATATGACAATAATAATATGTAGTATATTCTACTGAAGTTTTTTTAAAAATATGTTAAATTTGCATGCTATTTTTATGGCTAAATGGGCCTGTTCACTTTATACCACACTTGAATTAATACGTTATACTAAATCCTTCTTGAAAATATATAGAATATGTTAGTCAGTCATGAAAATTTATCCATTACTTTTTAAGAAAATCGCGGAACCTCCTTTGCTGAAGTCAGTTTAAAAATATTTCTATATTGCTTCAGATTGCCGTGTCATGTGAAAGCTCTGTCTATTGTATCATGATAGTTATTAAACACGACGAGATATAAATAAACGTTCTAAACCATATTTCATTTATTACAGAAAAGAAATATGCAAAACCCCGCTATTAATTTGGCTTAAATAAATATAATGTAAATTATGAGCACTGCAAGGTGTAAACATGGTCAATGGATAAGTTTATGATTAGGTAGGCATGTGTCACTAGCCTCTAAGTCCTGATCGCATTGTTACCATGCCGAACAGTCATCTGTAGTATTGAGAATGGCTTATTGCCAATATATTTCTGCAATCAAGATAATTGAGGTTACAGACAGCTGCTTTGTTCACTTTTGCAAAGCGCAGGCAGTAATCAGAAAACGAAGAGTCGTGTTACAACAAACGGAGAAGTTAATGAGGCACCGGCTCTACCGAGATTAACGTTACGTGCGCACACAGCTACACACCGCTCGCCCCGATAACATCGGGGATTACTAGCTATTACATATGTACCTTGTTTAGTGCATTTATTGTATTGTACGCATTTGTAAACACCTATTTATAAAAGAAACTGATTAACAAACGTCTAAATAGGTCAGAAGCAGTAAGGACGATATGTTCACTGTTAACCGCCGACTCATAGGTAGTCCAATACCGCACAGATTAAAAATATTCCGACGCTAATGTAAATTCAATTGATTTTATCCTGTACAGTTAAATACAAATATTGGCTTACTATAAACTACTACCTCAGATTAATCGAACAGACAAGACCTATTACAAAAGCGGTGTATGTTTTATATATAGATGTTTACAGGTAGGGTAAAACCACCAAATACCGGCCATGTCAACATTTTTCGACACTTATTTTAATGTAGTTTTTAAGTTTGGGTTTTTATATGTATTTGTGATATTTTTAGTTAAAGAATTAATTAATTATTCTTTATTTCATGTCACTTCTTATCATCTTTTCCTAGTTAATTTTCTATTACGGTTTATTTGCTGACTTCACTTATTTGCCTTGTATCGGCCTTACATGCCACAAAATCGGGTTTTTTACTGCCTTATATTGGCAATGTTAATTAGGGGGACATAATGCAGATAAATATAGATAATATAGATAAAAAACTAATAAAACGCTCTCAGCTGTTTTTGATAACATTAAATTTTTATTTTGATTAACCAATGAATATATGTTTAATTGAAATCTTTTTAAATCTTAAACCTATTTATTGTGTTTTACATATTTCTCTCGATCAGGAAATGCAAGCTTAAGGCGCTTCAAATAAATACTGCAAATTCATTCAGCTTGTGATTCTAGATTAAATGCACCAAACATCATCATCATCTTCTTGCCTTTTATCAAATTAATATGGGGTCGGCGCAATGTGTTTTCATCTTCCATTCTCCTCTATCATTTATCAGTTCACTGCTTACTTCCTTTCTATACATCTCCTCTTCCACGCAGTCCATCCATCTTTTCTTTGCTCGTCCTCTAGTCTCGTATCCGTCAATTTCCATACATAAAACTCTCATCACCACATTTTAATCATCGCATCCTCCGCATCACATGTCCATGAACCACTACAATCTGTTGCTCCTCAACTTTCATCCATTGGCTACTTTTAAAGCTCCCTCTAATCCGTTCTTTTTATTGGTCAACATTCAGATCCGTGTAGGACGACAGATCTGATGAACGTCTTATAAGTTTGTCCTTTCAGTTTGATAAGGAACCTAGGACCGCATTGATACAATTATTTTTAGTAAAAATCTAACCTATGGTGGCGTATGTGTTGAGTCGTTCGGCTCCCTTCAATATGCCGAACGGGTGCCGTTGGTCGGGGCTGGTCATCTCCGGACTGCTATTACTTAAATATGTATAGTAGTAAGTAGCGCGTCTATTTATATTTTAGAACAATATGTTACATAGTCCTCACATTTCATTTACGCTTATAAGCAATATAACCGAAAATATGTAAAAAATATTTAGAAAAATAGTGTCCTTGGAGTTTCTTGCCTGTTCTTCTCCATAGGATCTACGTATTGGAACAGGCAACTAGTCTGACTGACTCTTACTTCTGACAATTTAATAATACCTATTATTGGTTTAATGGAAATAAATGGTTTTGGTTTGATTTGAACCTCGTCCACAGCTGATTCTGTTAACTTGAGCACGAAATATCGCCAACTTCTTCCTCACAGGTCGAGGAAGAAATTGTCACTGAGCGGCCGTGAGACATTCGCCAACGACCATATAGCAAAGATTCTTTGTTAATTAAACAAGGTATCATTTTGTAGGGCAATTAGGCTTCTAAAGAATTTGTGTTTATTAAGCAATGTAAAAACTTGTTAACGGCCGATACAAGGAAGGGGCCGATACTAGGTGACTTTACCCTATTCAAGAGGGAGCGGTATAGTCGGCGATCCCACCGCGACACAAAACCGCACCTGGCTAATGAATAATAATTTTTCACATGTGTAACGACTATAGTATAGTTACCACAATTATATGTACGCTGTAATATTTTTTTACATTTAATGCGTCACCAGCATTAGATAATTATCTGCATCGGTAGGCAGTAGTCTCGAAGTCGTGCAACATGAGGACGGCACGTATCAACTTATTGCATATGCATTACTGGTCCACACAATAAGTTGTAACAATTATTTTATTATTATTGTTAGTGTGTAACGCCGTAGAACAATATAACAGTTAAAAAGTTTAACGACCTTAGATACGAGTAACCAGCCGGAAGTAAGCTCTTTATATGTATGTGGCTCAGACACAAAGACCTTTGACACTACACAAACGAATTGGTGTCTGGAGCCAACGGAGATTTATCGATAATGATGCACTTGTGGGGCTACATATTCATACAGAAACACAATGCTGCCGCCAACCGAAACTGGCGATAGATAACACAACACAATGGAGCTATATGCGTGCTTTAAATAAGGAGAACTACCCTTGCTCTCGAGTGCTTCATCTACAGTTAGGGTCTGTAAACAACAGACTACAAAGGAGTAGGGAGCAAACTGCGTGAGCGTGGGTGTCGGCGACTCCGAAGGAAGTCGTCAATGAGTGGGGCTCGCGTCACGGTAAAACATTGCTAATGTGCCATATTACATCATTTATAAGTACACCAATCGCCACCGTCAACTCCGAGGGAAACGCTCCTCACGACGGAAATATGAAGTCGCTTCCCGAGACGATAACACCGTCCCTCACGGGAAACTACGACAGCGGAAATAAACGACTAGTAATATTTATTAAAAGCTCTATGGAAAATATACTCCTATTTAATAATTAGCAAGTGTAAGTACAAAACTGTTAATTTCTGGCGTGCTGTGTGTGGGTGAGGGAGCGAAGAACGCAGTAAGCTGTGACGTAGTAAATAAACGATCGCCCAGACACTGAATTTGTGTTTATAGCAAACAGATTCAGCTGTGGGATATCATTCAAACCTATTCCGCTTCACTGTTTGTATATTGGATATCTGTATATCAATGTTCTTATAATATACATAAAATATTTAAGAACAGTTTAACTTTTGTCGGAGAGTACAAGACGAATCAAACATATACCGCTAGAGTTAAAACCAATACTCAGTTCGTCCCCCATGTAGTGTGGTGTCCCTGACCCTACTTCAGTGAGTGGTCTCGCCGCCGCTCGTACAGGCTCGTCAATCGTACCCAGACGGGCATCTTACTATCTAGAATTATATCGTGTTATGATACTGTCTGCAATAATCGTAACAACTTCCAAATTGGTGTGATGGACCTAAATATTGGATAGAATGCTACTTTGTGGCCAGTAAAGAAGCAGTTCTTGAATTTAGATATTGCATCAATAATTTTATTCTTTAATCTTTTTATTAATTTATCTTTAAATATAAAGAGAAGTGAAAAAATAGCAAGACCACTGACACCTTTAGAGGATAAAAACCGGATCGGTCGCACCTGCCTTTAGAGGCAAGATGCGCAGTCCAAGTTCCGTATTTACATTCTCCTTCTTAGTTAGAGAATCCTTAGTACAGGAAAGTTTTTGAATAAAAATAACCAACGCTGGAGTTTGAGAAGCGTCGCGTTGAGCAATCGCTTTCATCCTCATTCTTGCAAAACACGCGGTTTCCGGTTCGATCGGCAGTCCGTGCGTGATGAATAATACATTTTTCTTTTATGTAGGTATGTAGTATGTTTAGATATTTTAAACAATATTTAGAGTACAAAAGGCTATCACCACAATGGGTTTGTATCCAGTCTTGAGGCGTCCTAAGTACTCGTATCGCGCTTATCGTCGTAGATCCTGAAGATTCAAGACGATAAGCAGGAAATAGGAACTTCTCTAAGGAGGAACAGTGCTTTCGACGAGATATGATAGTAAGTTCTATACACACGCGATGTAGGCCGCGTAGGTAGTGCAGTTACACATCAACAGGTAGCTTTTAGAATTAATTTCTAAAATTGTAATCTATTGAATGTCGTTTGAGATATTACAGTAAAAAAAACACTACTTTTATGAATGATGTTTGATAAATAATTTGTATGTATTTATCAATACCAGTGCCCATCCAGAGGTTGAAATTCAACCATAATTAATTAAAAAAATAATGGAAAATAATGATGAGCTTTAGTGTTATGAATAAAAGAAACTTAAAAATGTTTTGTTTTTCTTCAACACTATACTTTGTTGTTATCAATAATGATAACAACAAAGTATAGTGTTATCAATAATGATAACAACAAAGTATAGTGTTGAAGAAAAACAAAACATTTTTAAGTTTTTTTTATTCATAACACTAAAGCTCATCATTATTTTCCATTATGTTTAAATAATAGGATGGAGATAATAAGAGTTTCCGAGAAATACGTAGTTATTAAAAACTAGCAGGTGCCACGCGTATTCGCTCGCGTGTATATATTTATATATTTTGTGTGGAACCCTAATTCTTTTTCCAAAATAAAAGTAACCTAAGTTACTCCTTATAACACCAGCTATCTGCCAGTGAAAGGCCCGTGGAAAACGGTCTACCCTTCCTGTAGATTAGCCGGAACAAACAGACAATTAGACAAACAAAAAATTTTGAAACTGATTTTTAGGCATAGGTATCATGCAAATAATTGTATCAGCTTAAAAAACACTAATATTTTGACATTACAAACAGACACTTCAATTTTATTTATTTGTATTGATAAATCAATAAACATCTCAGTATGATGGAAACAGAACTATGTTAAGGTACCTCATATAATTACTGAGAATTTTGAACACTATTAGGTCATAGTAGGAGAAACTGTAACAAAGTACCTAAGGGACATAAACAGATGTGTCAAACAAACAAACAGGATCAAAGTATAAATTATTTACACTTATTTAAATGATTCATCCTCTTGATTATAAAGGAAAATTGTTATGTTAATGTTGATGCATGGATTCACATTCACTGATTGTTTGTTTGCATAAACACAACAAACATCCATAATAAACAAAAAACGGAGATTCTTTCATACATACAGCATCAATTACATTTGTTACATCATACATCAAATATGTTGCTTATTCTAATGCTTAGATAATAAAGTTTACACATTGCATTAATATGACAAGGAAAATAGTAATAAAATACATTGTGGCACCTGAGTAAGGAAAAAAGATTGAGCAGTATGAGACATAGTCCCTTGATAGGTACAATAATGTCTGCCAACAGTCTAGATGCAAGTCCCATCCAATGATAAAGTTCAATATCCAATACAGTGCTAACGATATGTTCATGAATAAATCTTATAATAAATATAGCATTTACGTGTTAATGTGTTAGTATGTTCATGAATTGTTGTTTGTTAAACTGCATTTGTTACAAAATTTGAATACAAGCTTTTCTTATTCCAAGCATTCAGCTAGTTACAGCAGGGGAAAGTTTCAATACTTATCCAAACATATTAAAAGTTGATACAGCTATGCAGGTATTTTCCTTTTGTTGTTCTGGCTTATGTGCAGTGTGGTGTGGCCAAACACCCTTTCACTTGACCTTCATCAGGGAAAGTTCTTTTTATTTATATATATCTCCATAAATATGGGTTCTTTTACTAATTTTGAAGTTAACCAGTGTAGTAAAATTAGGAAAGAAAAAGAGAAACTAAGGATGAGTTTCTTGCTAAAAAAAATCTGATATAATAGATGCCCCCCTCCTAAATTTAAAATTGCCAGGTTGAGTATGAACCAAACTTTAGTATCAATCAAAAGTTCAATAAAGTTTAAACATTCTTCAATGTACATTCAATCTTTTGTCTTTTTTTCTCTTCTCATTCTATTTATAAATTAATTTGATTATTATTATTTATGTTAAAAGCTTATATTGAGAAGGAATGTGTGAGTAAGCTTAAACTACTATCAACTAAAGTTAAAGAAGTGAATATATATAATGGACCACTGATCAGAATGGCAAATCTATTCTGTTGGTGGTTTCTCTTTATGTGCCTTCTTTGTTTACAGCTACACAGGGTACTAAAAAGGTCACAATAATAATGTTATTCATGATCGCATGTATCCCAGGGTGCAGTGCAATTCAAGTAGTTTAACAGGGGTGGTTCATAATGATTAATAGCTTTTTAGCTTTAAGGATGACTATCATACTCACTGTTGAAAGCAGCCAGTTTCCTGGTAGAGCCCAAACGTTTCATCGGGGTACGCGGCTCCACATCTCGGTCGTCTAGCGGCGGTGCTTCCACCGCCGTCGGGGTCGCAGCGCCTGACATCTCGCCGAGGGTGCTCCCGACTCTTCACGAATCAGGCTCTATCCCGCGACAACATAACAATCAAATCTATCGGCACGTTCGCTCATCAAATTTTAAATAGTACTGGCGTGTATTAATATCGCTTATCAGATGTTAAACATTAAAATTCAGTTAAATTAAGCACTCCGAAAGCTGCATGTGATTACGTCCGGCATCAACGATTTATAGAAACAAAAATAACGTTCACTGACGGGAGTAACGACTCCGTTCACTGGATCATTTATTTACATTCTTCTAGTGCATTACACTCCAGTTAGTTGAATTAAGAACCGAAAGTGTTTATATCAATTAAAGATCACAGAAAAATAAAGTCACTCAGTTATGTATTTCGTGTGGTTATTTTTAAAAATTCGATTTTCGTACGTAGCTGTTCACACACCTCGCTTGCTTTGCGAGTTTGGCATTTGCGTTGCGTTTACTCTCTAGCAATGTTTTTGGATTTCTGACCACAGATAACAGATAAAATACTTTTGTCTGTCGCGAGCGGCGAGCGTTCCGTTTTGTTCGTTATTTTTGTGGATTGCTATAGTTAAAAACAAAAGTGATAATTATCATATAAAAAGGAAATTCAATAATAATAAAATGTCATTTTCTCAAAAAGTTTTTATTCTGAGGAATAAAAACAATCACAATAACGTTCAATAATAAAGCTATGATCGCTTTCACAGATTTTATAGGCTTTTTATGAGAAGTAAACTAGGTTTGGGCACACCGTCACACACACACGTTATGCCGTGCTGTCCGTTCTAGGGATACAAACGATACATCAATGTTTCTGAAACATCGATGTTTTAATAAGAAAACACTGATGTTTACCATCGATGTTCACTATTGTAAAACATCGATGTATCGATGTTATCTATACGATGTTTTACATCGATGTTTCGCCCACCATCTATCAGAAATCTTTGGTACCTCTGTCCCGTCCGTCCAAAAATTATTCGAATTAAGAGGAAATAATTCAAAATAAAATTAAAAGATCACACTGGATAAATGAAGACGCTAAAAAAAAAGAAAATTTAGGAATTCATCTTCTACTGTTGCAACGGAAACTGAAGTCCGAATGTATTTAGGTTCAGTTATAGCTCCGATCACGCAAAATCCTATCCACACATGGGAAGACATGAAGACTATGTTTCCGGGACTGTATAATTATGCAATAAAATACTTACCGATAGTAGTAGGTAACTTCAGTTCCTAGTGAACGACTTTTTTCCAAAACCTAAAACAATAACTCAACAAAAAACCATTTGACGAGAAAACGGCTTTCAAAGCTTTTATTTCTAAATTCATTTATTAAATATTTTGCTTTAGTCTTCAAAACTAAAGTTTAAAACTTTTTTTTTTAAATTGAAATAAAAAATGAACAGTTCAATGTGATTTTATTCTATACGCCATCTAACTTGTTTGTTTTAGGATACCTATTTTTCAATTTATTAGTTAATTAAAAGACTTTAAAAAACATCGATGCTTCAAAACATCGATGTTTATTAAAGTCTTCTTTTTTCTAGGCGATGTTTTTATACATCGATGTTTTTTCAAACATCGATGTATCGATACGTCGATGTTTTGGCGATTTTTGCATCCCTAGTCCGTTCTATTACAGGCAGTTTTGACAGCCGGAAACGGAATAAATAACCGGTGGTTGTTGAAAATCTACTTTTTTACTGCATGAAACAAGTTGTTCTTTGTTATACTAATTCAAGAGGTTGTCCTCAAGTTTCAGGGTAGGTACATAAATTAGTAGATAGTGCAGGAGTTTATACATATGAGGATAATTTAAATTCAAATAAATATGTATGTCTTAGATTATATATAGGTCCAGATGCCTAATCCCTGCCTCAAAACTAAAGCCAAAAAATATAAGCGTCTAATATAAATATAAGCGTCTCACTCGTCACACGCGAGCGAACGTTCGC
Source organism: Euplagia quadripunctaria (assembly GCA_963859945.1). NCBI lineage: Eukaryota > Metazoa > Arthropoda > Insecta > Lepidoptera > Erebidae > Euplagia > Euplagia quadripunctaria. The sequence goes on from OY982573.1 coordinate 273,861, forward strand.
CGCTGAAGTACGTCTCGAGTCGCTACTTATAATATTTAAAAATGCCTGCTTGTGCTGTCAAATTCTGTAAAAATTATACAAAAAAAAATCTTAAGTGTCCGAACATCACATTTCATATGTAAGTATTCTATTTCCTAATGTATTTATAAACAATAGAACAAAATTTCAAATTAATAAAATTACGACGCCATTACTAGAGATATTGCCAGGACATGAATTTCATTTACCCATAACGCATTCTAGCAGTATATATATTTTTCTTTGCCAAACTTATTATTTATAGAAAGACGAGAAATATGCTTAATGTTAATGTTCGCAAAACTGGAATCCTTCAAATATTCTTAATTTCTAAACTCTAGCACCCGAAGTTCAATGTGTCCGTCAAACGGTACTTTAGCTGTGGGATTGTACTCGTATTATAACTTATTATTACTACTCCTAACGAACACAGCTATAGAGCACTTAGGACTTGTAAAATTTTGTTAGTTTCTTGATACTTTATATATATATATATATATATATATATATATATATCCAAGTATTGTTGTAAATATGTCTTTAAATTTACATGGTTTGAGTGGCTGATTTGATTTGATAAAAGTTGAGTAAAAAAATTTAGTTCGTACTCAGTCGTGGTTACGAGACAAACGAAACATTGTTATTTAAAAACAATACCTATTTATATGATAAACGTATGTGGTTTTCAATGATATAAATTTTAAAATAAGAATAATTGCAATATCTTTACTTTTATAGATTTCCAACTGATCCTGTAGTTGCTAACCATTGGACGAAAATAATCAGACAAACTAGAAATGATTTTTCGTGGTAAACTAAATCAAAAACATTATATGTTCGGCGCACTTCGACGTTAAGGACATTTACATAAAAGAAAGTGGTCGTCGTCAGAGAATTCGATCAGGGGCTGTGCCTACAAAGGTATTGGGTATGAAATAATAGTTATTATAAACAAATGCATAAATGTATGAGTAAATATCAGTAAATTGCAACCTTATACCTTAATAATCTGTTAAAAAGAATTGTTATTAAAAGTTTGTAGATACATTCCTTAGTTTATTTTTGTGTGAGAAGTTGTGTGCTCATTAATTTTTTTTTTTGCTTGCTACGTAGGAGGTACGGTACGAAAAGTCACCGCCCACAAATACACTAATCAAAAAAGTTGTGCATCACTGTATCACTTATACATAAAACGTGTTTATTTGTTTTTAAAAAACTTTTTTTTTTCTTTTAGGGGTTGTAATGCTGTAAAGCAGCAATGTGTTTCCAAACTTTTGCTTTATTCTAAAAAAAATTACATACATTATTGACATAATTTTTCATGGTATTTATCTTGATTTTTCTATTGCATCTTAATTGTATCGTGTTCAAAAATAATATTATTTAAGGAGTTTTATGTAGTGAGTATCTACAAAATGTTAGCAAAAATAATATATGTTATTTTTTATATTTGCCTGCCGGAGTTGCAAGTACTTCCAAACCAACTGGTTTTTTAGTTAATCCCAAAACAAACTAATACGACGATTTAAAAATTAATATTTTTTTATTTATCGTCTCGTCCTACAAACCAAGGCAAAACATTTACTTTATTTTATCAAAATACCTTTTGTTACTCTGTTCCTGTGAATAAAGTTGCATTTCATTTTGTCACTCAAAAGTGCTTTTATGTTACATTTACCATAAAAAAAAATTTACTCTTATTCTCATATTTTTTTCATACGGCCTCATATGAAAATCGATTCTTAAGGAGGAAACTCTAAAAAAAAACGTCTTGAAAACAAACCAAAAAATATTTTTATAAATAAATAGTTCCTACTAAGTAGTTTTATTTTACATTTGTCTTTTTAACTAAACGAAATTAATGAAAAAAAAAAACGAAAAAATGAAATAAATGAATATTTGTAACTGATTTAAATACATTCAAAATGTATTTATTTAATATTACTTACTTCAAAAATAAAAAATATGTTTAATAAAAAAGTCCCTGAATTTTGGGGTAACCTCTATGCACTGGTAGTAAAACCGTCAATGCACACAAGCACAAACACTGTACGTAGACACTAGCGTTGGGCGGGGTTCACTCACACAGCCCCAAAAAGTGGCTTCAAAGTAAACGGTGACTTTTGTACTAGTCACGGTATCTGGACCTATATATAATCTAAGATGTATGTATTAAGGTGGCAATGAATATTATCTCAAAGAACAGATACAGGCACCTATACCCGTGTCTCGTGAATCGAAATGCATAAGCAAAGCGACCCTGCCATTAATATAAACACCTCTCTCATCTAGCGGCAGACCATTTGGAATCGAATTCTTGAAAAATGTCACCAAGACAGAATCCTATATCGACCAGGAGTCTTGAATTATTTTTTGCAAAAAACATAAATGCGACCTGAAAAGTGCGTAATTTGGTGAGTTAGATTTTGGTATCCTCGAATTCTCAGTAAATTAGCGACAAATCAATGCAGGTACGCAATATGATACGTTCTTTAGATTAACAATAACGTAATGTAATTTGAGTATATAGGAAAAACAGGAAGGATATCGAATGAAAAAGAAAACAACATAATCGTTCGTATAGTACAATTTCCCTCATGTATAGTTTCAAGTGTAGAGGCGTAGCGTGGAGTCGGCGCCGGCGGCCAGCA
>OY982573.1:276729-308231 GCA_963859945.1 Euplagia quadripunctaria
TACGAAAGCATATAATAGTTTATGATTTTTTAAATCGTTATTTAGATGTTCGCTGTCGGTACCTTGCACGTCGTGCGCGGGCGGCGGCTCCTCCAGCAGCTCGTCGGTGCGGCGCGCCACGCGCTGCGCGCCCACGTCGGCGCCCGGGTTGAGCAGCAGCAGGCGCCGCCCCGCCGCCGCCGCCACGAGGCTGAGGCCGGGCACGGGGATCCACGCCACGCGGCTCACGCTCTCCGCCAGCGTCACGGTGCGCAGACAACGGCCCGTGCTCGTCTCCCACACTGCACGCACACGACTTATAATGTGACTCGGGATTGCAGTTTCGACCGGATCCGGACGGACCCGGTATTATGAGGTTTTTCTTTATTTGTAACCGAAATGAACTATACAAAAAAGATTTAGGAATAAAAATTATCTTACATTTGGTAAAAATACTGTTTATTTATTTATCCAGGAAAAACAAACATTTATACGCTGAGCATAATTAAGACCGACTCGACTAGACAGACCATAGATTTTTTCTTCTCAGTTACCGACCGACGATTAAAACCTAGTATCTAATTTCAAATTCAAGTTATCATTAAATAATTGATTTTGAAAGGTATAATGTTGATAATTCGTACCAAACAAATAGTATGATTTGTATCGTTTGCCGATCGACTTCTTACACGATTACAAAATAATACAGACAGCGGCTAAAAATACCCTTTCAACTTCCATACTTGTCTTATGCGGTAGTGACTACACGAGTAACAATGCGCGAAAATTCTTTCAAAAATTAAAGGCGTTTATTTTTTGTCGGATCCGATAATCGGACCCGGTAAAAATTGTACCGCATCCGGTTAACATCTAATGCCGCCGCTTGCCGAATCCGGTTTTCCGGATTGCAATCTCTAAATGTGACTGCATGACTAATATATTATTTACTAGCTGTGCCCGTGACTTCGTCCGCGTGGAGTGTATTTATATCGAATCTACAGCCTAAAAATAAGTTTCAAGGTTCTAGCTCTAAATATGACGATACTTCCATACAACTTTTCATCCCCACTTTTCAACCCCTTACACCCCTTTTTTCGTATTAAAAAGTAGCTTATGGACTTTCTCAGGCTCTAGACTATCTGTGTACCAAATTTCATTTAAATCGGTTCAGTAGTTTTGGCGTGAAAGGGCGACAGACAGACAGATAGAGTCACTTTCGCATTTATAATATTAGTAAGGAAGTAAGGATGTTTATCAGCAGTCTAGTTACCATAGTACAGGCTTTGCCTAGTTTAGGATCAGGCGGCCGTGTGTGAGGTGTGTGAAGTTATTATTATTATTAATGCCCTGAAACATATTTATGAATTTAATTTCTGCAAGAGGCACAATAGCTCGTTGGCATAGTCAAGAACCAGCTACCGATTACTCTGGGATCACCAAACAACGAAAAAAAAAACTCCTGCTGTTTCAACAATCACCACAGAAACGCACATCCCCCTATGATATCCTACAATTGAAAATATACATTCACTCGAAATCCTTCAAACAGACTTGACTATCTGCAGGTTAAAATCTAATGTAACTAATAATATTTCTTTAGCACAGGTAAAAATCGGTACTTTGAACTCTTAATATTTATTAGTTAATTAAATTGAGTGGTTTTATAAAAAATATTTTAAACAAATAAACAAACCGACGAAAAGAACTAAAACGCATAAAATAAATAAACCTTTTAAGTCTTCAGTATTGAGCTTATTTACATAAACTATCAAATGTTATATAAACTAATTTTCAGTCGACGCCAATCAACAAACTGATTAATTATAAATTATCAAAATTTTATATGTACCTACGTAGGACATGGCTCTACGTAGGTAATTAATTGTTTTATTATTTGGTGCCGACTCAAAATAAGTTTAAATAAAATTTTATAGTTTATGTAAATAAGCTCAATACTTACGACTTAAAGTTTTATTTATTTTTTGCTTTTTGTTTTTATCGTCAGTTTAATTTTTTGTTAAAAACATTTAATTTTAATTTTTTTTTCATCATCAGCTCAGCTACATGATGTGATGATTTCTAAACGCAAATACCTGATAAAGTAATTAAAAGTAAACAGAAACACTATTCGTTTCTACAATTTTCGAGTGTTTCTCCCAATTTTATCAGAATTCCATCATCAGATCCTGAGTTCCTTGACATGGGACCACCCTTGAGTTATACCCTATCTAACAAAAAAAAGAATAATCAAAATCGGTTCATAAATAACGGAGAGGGCTGAACATACATAAAAAAAAGAAATATGTATATAGTCGAATTGAGAACCTCCTTTTTTTCGTCGGTTAAAAACGATACCTAGTTTAAAAAAGTAAATTATTTTAAATATAAAAAAAGTGCAAAAAAAGAAAAAAGTGTCGAAGAAGGATTCGATCCCAAACGCACCAAGTAGGAAGCGTACACTATACCAGATAAGCTAAACGCTCGCTATAAAGTCGGTCGAAATAGGGATATACATTCTACTTACATTAAAATGGTATTACAGCTTTCGTTGATTTTCCTGTAGGAACCAAAGTTTAACCCCGGATAAAAAGTACCCTATAACCTGCTCAGGCACTCAAACTATTATCATACTAAGTTTCAAGCATATCCCTTCAGTAACTTCTGAGTTTATCGTGAACATACAACCAGAAAGACAGACAAAAATTGTTTGAATCGCATATTCGGCATCAGTATCGATATCTTAATACCCTCAGTCATTTTTTTTTAAATATATTCAATGTACAGAATTTATCCCGCTACAGATTTATTATAAGTATAGATATGAGATTAGAGGGCCCGGATTTTCTGGCAACAGCCAGTTCGAGTTACAAGTACGAGCTATTGCTTACACTCCCCAATCCTTATAAGCATATCCCTTTTCTTGCATTGCCTTTCCTTCTTACCTACCTTTCCCTATCAAAATATATCCAATGTCCACCTACCTCTGAGCGTGCAGTCGTCCCCTCCCGACACGACGTACTGCCCCGAGGGGTCGAAGTCCACGCTCCGCACCAGCCCCACGTGGCCGCGCATCACCAGTGCCTCACTCGTGGGGAAGGGCTGCAGGTCCCGGGGCGACGGCAGCTTCGGAACCAGGTCGTCCGGACTGATGGTCAACTGGAACATGTTATACTTTATTCAGTATGACCTTAAAGCTAATCGATTTATCAATATATAAGTTCCGTAGCAGATACCGACCCTCATCTTGATGGCCCTGGGCGCGAGGTACAGGTCGAGGCAGCGCAGGAAGCGCTCGCGCGTGAAGCGCTCGTAGGCCGGCACCTGGCGCAGGCTGGCGTGCTGCGTGGGCAGGAACGTGTACTTGCGCTTCCAAGGCGTCTCCGACAACTTGTTCCATTCTTTCAGCTGTGTAACATATTATTTTAATTAATTTAATGTAAAGACAGTGCTGAACTTTCACGTTTTAAAATACACATTGTCTGTTTCCTACATACATACATACACTCCCATCTGTAGGTAAGAGGTAAGCGGAGGCGTATTAAACACCCACATTTTGCGAACTATAATTCGGTCACCTAATAAGGGGGCGGCTATTGCCGTCAACCGGGCACTTTGAGAATTTAAGATTGGAAGAAAGAAAAATTGGAAATAAAAAAGGGAGGGCAATAAAAGGAAAAAGAGATGACAGACAGATGGACTGGGAAGTGTGAAAAATAACTCAAGCAGGTCACACAACTGTGACTCCAACTGGAAGTCCGAGCCTTCTATGACATTATGTTATCATATTTTTTTATAATTTTACATTTGACAAGGCAACCTACCATTGCAGTGACTGTGTGTATTGATCTATAAAATAATTTTGAATAATTGATAACCAATTTAATAGAATAAAGACATTGAATTTGAATTTAACGGTTGTTTGTTAAGCAAGAGAAGAAAAAATATTATTAAAGGTTGTTAAGATCACACAACAACCTTTAATTATATATTTACGTTAAAATTAATATTTGTACAGAAAATATTTTATGGTCATATAGATGTACAAATATACTAAAATTAGTACATATCCTTTCAGGAAAAAAAGTGAGGAAGTAAATAGTTTTTGGTCAATTCGTCTGGCATAATTCTAAACTCCTGGATTACAGCTGACACAACTGTTGGACACAAAGTGGTTTTTATTATTATTATTTTTATGGTATAGGGGGCAAACAAGCAGACGGGTCACCTGATGGTAAATGACTACCGCCGCCCATGGCCACCTGTAACTCAAGAGTCACAAGTGCGTTGCCGCCCTTTAACGTGGGAGTAGGAGAAGAGGGGGGAATAGGGGAGAGGGAAAGTTTAGGGCCTCCGGTAACCTCACTCACGCGGCGAAATACCATGCAAGCATTGCTTCACTGTCGGCTTTCTGTGAGGGCGTGGTATCGAGCGGAGTCGAGCCGACCCATACGTGCCGAAGCATGGCTTTCCCACGTAACAATATTATGTATTGTATATATGTATTAAACTAGGGTAGACTTGCCAACAATAAGCGAGACAAGGAGTAGTTTACCTCTTTAGCGTCGAGCAAGTACTCCGGGGGAGGGTTGTAGCTCTCGGCGTGCGAGGGCAGGGCGCGGCGCGGGGCGGGGATGTGCTTGTGCACGCCGCGCAGGCGCTCCTCCTCCTCCGAGCGGGAGCCCCACAGGTTGTAGAAGTTCTTTTCCTTTAATGTTTGTTATACAACACATTATAAGTCAAAGTGAACAGCAATACTTCGACAACTTCGACATAAAATACAAAAAACATCCTTGAACGCTGGGGGTTCATAATAATCGAGACGTACCCGTTTCTTCCTCCTCTCGTCGGCGAGCTGCTTCCTGGTCTTGGTCCAGCCCATCTTGAGCGCGTGCACGATGCGCGCCACCTGCAGGTGCTCGGAGCGCGAGGGCAGGAACGAGCGCTTGTGCTCCGGGAACGCGCGCAGCGGCGTCTGCAGCACCTCGCGGGTGAACCACTCCACCCACGGCTGAACACGGGGAACTTATCTTAGGAAATATACTATATAGACCAGGGCTAAACGGATTTCGAAAATCCGAATTGAAGAAAAATTCTTAGCAGTATGTGGTTGGTTGGAAAATTTTGTATAAATTGTAAGTAAATGAAAAAAAAAGAAGCAGTCATAGGACTTAAAACGTCACATTACTCTCCTACGCACTCATTCACTCACTCTCACCACTCTCCCTCGCTTCTGCCCCCTCTCCCACTATCCCACTCTCCCCACTCTCCCTCCCTAGATTACCTACTCCCACTCGCCCCACTCTCTCCGCTCTCCCCACACTCCACACTCTCCCACTCTCCCTTCCTAGATTCCCTACTCCCACTCGCCCCACTTGCCCCCACACTCCCCACTCGCCTCACTCACCCCACTCGCCCCCACACTCCCTCCCTAAATTCCCTACTCCCACTCGCCCCTACACTCCCCACTCTCCGACTCTCCCTCCCTAGATTCCCCACTCACCCCGCTCTCCCTCTACATGTCTCTCTGACACTGTACTTGTACGTATAAGAAACTCACCTCCGTCTTAAGAATTTTCGATCTCGTCATAAAAATACATATTTTTTTTTAAATATATTACAGTCGGACACATTTTCCATACATTTTCGATCAGGGTCCACGTGACCCTAAAATGTGACTCGAGTTTAACATTTTTTACCCTACTTAAAAAGTGCCCAGCGCCGATAAAGAAGTTTTCACTTCAAAAATGGAGAGAACCAGGTGAAAGTCCTAGAAAAGGGATGGCGGGTAAGGAAATGGTCGTTTTGAGGGGTCTATAATGATTTTTACGATTACCGGCTAAACTACATCTCCTATCGAAAAAAGTTAAATTTAAAAATCGTAGGTAATTAAATAATCTACAACTTTTGTTTCCACCAATTTTCAACATTACCTCAAATTTATGGAGAAAAACGCAAAAAAAAAAACTATTTTTTAGTTTTCAATTTTTTTCTATGTAAGCATAGTTTTATTATTAGTTTCCACTACACAACTATGTGTGTCATGTGTCATAACAATGACCCCAAGGAGATGAATAAACTAAAGCCAAGAAGTACTGAGAATGATCCTCCTTCTACTTAATACTTAAAAGAAACAGTACCTGGTACTCATCGTGTGCAGGGTCAGGAACATGTCCTTCTCTCAACCTGTGTATCAATTCTAGGTCTTGTTTGCTGAGAATCACATCCTGGCCCGTGCTGGGGTCGCGGACTGTGCGCCAAAACTCAGGGTCCTCACACTTCCTACAAATGAAAATCATCTCTTAAATAACAAGTTACTTTTGACTATCAGGTAAAAGATGTTTCCAAAGACAGTTCAGGTACATAAAACTGAATATGACCACTCCAGTACTGACTTAAGGAACTCGTCGATCTGGTCCCTCTGCGGCGGCTTGATGATGCGGCGCCCGTCCAGGTCGTAGCCCACGTGCGGGTACTCGTTGTACCACCACATGGGCACGGCGCCCACCGTGTTGCGCCGGTCCTCCTCGTCCGACGTGTCGCCCGACTCGTACTCGTCTGTCAACAACACCGCGCACTTACAATACAGCTTCAACCTACACATCCACTGTATTACAGTTAATTAGAGTGACTGATAAACCCAATTATTTGGCTACATTGATTTCAACAATAATTAAACTCAATTTATATGAGCCCTTCACAAAGTTGATCAATCTCTAAAAAATCTCTGAATGCAAAAAATTTAACAACTATAAGAAAAGTAATGCCTTACCCTTCTGTCCAACTGGCTGTAACTGGGTCACGGTAGTTTTCTTGATAGTGTCTGCCAATCTGTCTATACTGCTCTCAGCTTTCTGGCCTTTGTCTTTTTTTGCTTTTACCTTCTGTTTTTTATCTTTATTGTGTTTCTTGTCACTCTCTGAATCACTAGCCCCAGAATGTGTATGTACGGGGCCTGACTCAGCTCCACTATCTACACTGCTTTCTTTTGACTCGTCACCTGATTCATCTTCTTCCGATGTCTCATCATTATCATCATCATCTTCTTCTGAATCTGCTAGGTCCTGAAATAGTGCAGGGAGATAATATTTATTTTATTTCTATGAAAAGGTTTCTTAGTCATCATTAACAGATTTTTTTTTTGTTGGTATGCCTGCTGATTTTGTGTTTGTCTAGGAAACCTTACGGTGCATCCTAGACAATATAAGTAATGACAACTCTTTTCTTTGGCATTGGATTGTTGCTTCTGGCTAAATTTTGCCAAGGTTGAAGTGACATAAATTTTGAACTGCTGTGTTTCTCCATATTTCCCTCTAGTTATAGTGGATAAAGGGCCAGGACGGAAGGATGCCTCTGAATTTTTCCAGGGCAGTAGATATGGTTTGTAACGGATCTACCGGTCCAAACAGTAGCTCCGACTGGCCAGAGAAGGGAATTGAGCAGTTTGTTGTGTTGAGAAAGGAAATTACCCAGCGATGGTAGGCAGGTTAGCTGTTCAGATTTGTTTGCAGGTACGGTGTATCCGTGTTGGTCCACCCAACCCACAAAAAAGGTGGTAGTTGGTGGTGGTGGAACCTCCCGCGTCTCACAAGCGGGGAATGTGGTTTAACTCTATTGTAATTTAACAAAGATACCAGAAATAGTGGCCAAGACCTGCTGAGACAATACAGACAACACGCTCAAAACAGTTTCTTTTGGTAATAGGTCTAATATTGGGTGCTGTGTGGTTTTGACCTTAATTGATGTGATGTCTAGAAGTTTTCACACAATAAAAAAGCTATACTTACTGATGATTCTTCTGAAGCATCAGCCACTCGTTCATCCTCTCCTAGTGTGGAGTCTGCACTGTCATCAAATAGCACCTCCTATAAATAAATACAATGAGTATTATATAACTGTAAGTCTTCCATGCATTAACTAAATAAACAAAATATTGCTGTGTCTCTTTATAATTTACAACGACTACCACTGGTTAATAATATTTTTATATAATAATCCCAACATGTGATCAAAAGATTGAAATTGTTACCTTTTGGCATTACATTTTGACAAAATGTTGGTTACTTTATGGTATTGGTTGAGGGCTCTGTTTACTCATTTAGACTCTAAAATGTTCCATTATGCATTTAGATATGGCTGGCTAGTTGAGCCAGCCTAGCTTCATCCAGAAGCACAGAAGCCTCCTGAGGCTTTCACACTTTCACTTTTGACTTCTAGGAGTGATGTCGCATTCGCCAGTATTCTTGCCTGTGTGTGGCCACTCCCTCACAGTCCAGGATAACGAGGGCGTTTGTTTCCGCCTCATTGAGACATCCTCGGCATAGAGGGCTGTGTGTCGTGCTAATGGTGAATAGATGCCGATTCAGGGCCAAATGTCCCGTAATGGTTCCTACAACTATCCTGATGTCGAGTCAGTTAAAATTAGGTGTGGGCGTTATTTCACGTCACTAGATACAGTAGCTACGTAGGTAACATGTAACCGCATAACGAGTGTCAAACCAAGTAACACAAAAGTGATTTTTGTTTACAGGTTATTTTCACTACAACGCACACAACATAGTAGCTAATACAAGCCGAGACCTCGTTTCGTTAACGTGTGATACAAACGGAGTTTCAAGTTAACGTAGGAACGTTACAATGAGAATTCTTGGTAAACTAATTGGTATACGCATCACTTTTACACACTAGCACTGTGCCGACAAATGAACGAGCCGAGAAAAACAGCGTAACTGTTACTACAATGCATGTAATTTTGATGCATATGTCTATGATTTTAGAGATTAGTATAGACTCGTTTTATTTTGACTTTATTTTAAAATAACCTCAGCGGTTCCAATAGATGGCTCGAGTTAAACACAAATATTTGTTTTGGCTCATTGACGAATTATATTAATAATTAAGATCTTTCTTTATTTATATAGTTTGAACAAAAAAACTTAGCAGTAAACCAATAAATATTTTCACATTAATACTTTGATAGTATAAATAGATCCCTAAAAATAAAAACAACAAAAAAATATATTTCAAAAAAATTCAAAAAAGGCAAAATATATAGATATTTTAAATCATTTTAAATATTTACGATTCATTATACAGTCAGTCCTAAGCCTGAATAAGTAAAGAAGGAAAGTCCATTTGAGTTAGACATTTACTGATGTAACTATAACCACAAAACCGTAGCTTCGACTTTTTTGAGACATTATGAGTTACGACATGACTATGTTCCGAGCGTAGCGTAGCCGTACTAAGTAAGTATTAGCCGAACATTGAGATGAGACTAGTTACAAAAATCACCCGTACTCGTAACTAGCGACGCCTTTAAAGTAACTAGACACATTACGTTTCGTGAAATTCACGTAACGACCCACACCTAGTTAAAATGTGGTGAGACCTTCGTCAGCAACAGTTTACTGCTACTGTTAGTAAGTTGATGACGTCATTATAAAATCCTAACAGAGCCCAAATCTACACCAGTATCTATACCATATAGTGCTTTGCTTTTAGTTCCTTTGGGAAAAAGCTGCACGTGAATCTGTTAAAGGACTACCTATATAAAAAATATTGATATTACATCTTCTTCATGGTCAGAAGCTTCCTCCTCCTCATGCTCAGAATCTGTGTCATCGCCTTCAGCATCCAGCTGTCCCTTTATTAGATTCTCATTGTATGACTCTTCCTGAGACTGAAATTAAAGAAAGCAAATAAAATTGACCTAACATTGGTTAATTAATATTTTTATAGAAAGATTTCTAGAATGACACACTTTATTTATCGGTAACATTGTAATTGAAATCTTTTTAAATTGTAAGTCACATAATATATAATACAGACACTTGGGAGTAAGAAATGGAATTTAATTTTTACCGGGCTAAATAAATGTAAAAAAAAGTACACTTACACTGTCAGGCGCATTTTGTTTAGTTTCTAGGGTATCTGATTTTCGTTTAAGCAAACCAATTCTAAAGGGAGGCATTTTGAATTAAATATAATGCATTATCTTCCCCAAAATAAACGATCAAACACGTGTTTTTGACTTAATAACACAGGCACAGACACAGACCAACTTCATTAATGAAATTCATTCTGTCAATTTCCTAGTATTATGTATTATCTGTGTCAGTAATAGCCAATTGCAAAGGAGCGAAGAGCGAAGCACTATACAAATTAAATTAAACTCTCTCTCTCTCTCTTAATATAATAATGACTTCTATTTACTTATTAAATTATTTTGAATATGAAGTGAATAGGTACCTATATTTTTTATTTAAATAGTTATTTAGTAGTTACTAGTTAGCTACAGCTTTTAAAGGCCGTACTCACCATCGTGTCTGACGTAGTCCCGCCAAGGACACGTACGATGGACGATGCAAAACGATCGTGAATAGTCTTGACGTACGTCAGAATTATATATATACATATTATATATTGCTTGCTGGACTTGCACGACGCGTTTTGCATCCAGCGAGTACCCCCATCACATGCTTATGTATACAATATACAGTATAAATACAATATATAGTTATAGATAATATACAGTTTATAGTTTATATTGCCAATTTGTGGAGAGTACCCAAAATGCGGGGAATTTCAAACCGATTGACAACACCATTGTAACAGTGCTTTCTGCAAAATAATAAATGATTTGATTTGATTGGGGAATTTATGGCGAGACCATCAATGCGGGGAATCGGGAATATTAATTACATTATGACTCCAGGTTTTGTCTCCCCAAACTGGGAAATTTGACATTTATTTTGGGATCATTTAAGAATATGGCATTGGCAACATTGGCTACAGCACCGTGGCCTTGAGCGGACGTACAGCCGCGCACGATGCGTGTGTATGCTACATCGGGCACCGCATCCTTGGCGGGACGTACGTCAGGCATGAAGGTGAGTAGGGCCTTTTAGCTATTTTTAAGGCTAGCTGGTAAAGCAAATGAAAACTGCACCAGCATACTATCAATTTAGGTATCTGTCGGGAACTGGGAAAAAGCCTACCATATGGCATCCATTAGACGCTCATGCAAACGTCAATCATTACCTACCAAAAGTCATGATTGACGGATGTTCGTTGGTGATTGATGAAATAATATCGATATTAAAATCTCATCATGTAGCGTGTTACGGCATTTCGTCAATCATCAGATTCATCAGTCACCGATCAAGTCGGACATGGATCACGCTGAAAAGATGCTCGCGCACTCGCGCCGCCTAACACCACAGTATAAGTATATACAGTATTGTGACTCGGCCCTTTCCTTGATATAATTACCTACAGCCGGACGGTACTTAAACACGACAGACGACGACGACGATAGGGCTGCCCATAATTTCATCTACCTACTTGAGTTTCTTTCTAGTTTTGTGATTGTAAATATTATAATCATTTTTTATAAATATAAATAGAATTTTATGGAGAATTTTATAACTTTAACCCTTTATTTTGGGTGTTAAAATAAACTACTGTCGCCGAAGGTTACCAAACTCCAATCCTTACAAACTTCAACACATACCTACTGAATCTAAATGCAAGAAACAGCTGACGAGTAACCGTCCGTAAAATTAACGACTCCATTATCTACAGCACAGAGCAAATCAAAAAAACATTTTTTTTGGTCAACCATCCGATGTTGAACCGCTGCAAACGTTACTTAATATCAAACCATATCATCGCGTGTGCGCCACCTAAAGCAATCAAAACTTCTAACTAGCTACTACAAAATCTTATTTATAAAGTAAATTAAAAATAAGTAAATTAAAACGTGGGAGGGTCGAGCCGGCCTATACGTGCCGAAGCATGGCTCATGCTTCGGCACGTATAGGCCGGCTCGACTCCGCTCGATACCACGGCATCACAGAAAACCGGCTTGCATTGCATTTCGCCGTGCGAGTGAGGTTACCGGAAGCCCTAAGGGTCCCTCTCTCATATTCCCGTCCTCCAAATCCTCCGTCCAAATCTTGCTAGGCAGGTACCTACCATTTTTTAATTTCATAATCATTTCATAATGATATTTCATCTAATTCAATAATATATGTATGTAGCTAAATACATAAGTAAATAGATAGCTTAGCCTAGGAACTACCTACTAGTTTTTTCTAACGCGAGCGTGGGTAAGTCCCTCGTGTGTCACTTTTGTCACCCTATCTACTTTTTTATTTATTAATTCAGTTCTTTTACTTGGTGGAAAAAGCGAAATACCTATCTATTAAAAAATAAACAAATTACGTACTAGTACTTAGGTCCATAAAAATTATTTTATAGTCTTACCTTTCGGAGTTTCCAGGTAATTTAAAAAAAGGTTATCTCTGGGTGCGTTTTTGAAGAATTCAAGCAACCAAAAACAGCACAATATACTCCATAATTTCTAATTGCCATATTAAATACTTAAGTATTTCTATTTATTTCAATGAAATACACAAATCACACGCTTACTGTTTAAAAAACGATCACACCATTTGTTCGTCACTGCGGAGCAATCGCGACTGTTTGCGAACTGAGTGTTAACCGAACGCAAGGCGTGTAGGTATGTCTCGCGATCCGACCATTTGTATGAAGATACATTACTGTATGGATAGTATTGACGTGCTAACACCGCCACTCCCGAATAATGCTTTACAGTCGGAGAAAGACTTTATATTAACATTTGAGACTCTGTGAGTTGTAGGATACTAGGAATCTTAACTTATCATAAAACTGTAACAGGATGAATTCTGTACATTGAATATATTTCATTAGACACCCTTTTCTGTTTTAACATTTTTTTTTCAAATATTTTTTAATACCTCTTTTAACACTCTTTTAAATTAGGCATCGTTTTCGCAAAAGTGGCCATACCGACTAACTTACAACTACTACAATAAAGATTGTATTAAAATAAATTTTGTTGATTGCCTCGGTGGCTCAGTATTTCTGTGTACGGAATGCCTTGCAGAGGTCTCAGGTTCAATTCTCGGGTCAGGTAAAGTGATATTGGGTTTTTATTTTAAGAAATACAAGCCTACAGTATAAAACCACTTAATTTAATTAACTAATAAATATTAAGAGTCCAAAAGTATCGATTGTACTCAATATACGGATAAATCCAAATGGCGTTTGATTTTTATAGGTTACTACAATATCCCTCGGGGACAGACAGGAGACAGAACTATGTCTTTTCCAGTACCCCTAACTATATACAAAATTTTATGATGATCGGTTGAGTAGTTAGGGCGTGAAAGCGTAACAAACAAACTCACTTTTGTATTTATAATATTAGTTAGGATTTAAATTTTCATTACAAACTTACTAACAATGTTTAAAATAATTAGTAATTTGACGATATGACCATAATATTGGTTGTTTTTAATTAAAAAGTTATAATAAGTGTGATATACTAATATAATAGACATTACATGTTCTTTATTTGATTTCAGGAATTAAAATTTAGTAAAACTGTTACCAATTTAAAGAAGACCACCAATCAAATGCTTCATTAGAGAATGTTAAAAAGAGAATAAATACCAAATATGATTAAATCACCGAAGAGATTTGAAAAAAAATAATGTCATGTATAATATGGCTATAGTGATCCCTTTATAATACCTAACCTTTCACCCAACGCTTTCAAATTTTGCGTTTTTTTATATAATTATAAGCCAGCTGCGTGCGTGAGTGAGCGTTGATTAGCGGCGAGAGCGAGGGCTTGTTCGATCTCTGGGCAAGAGCACCCTGAGCACTTGAACGCGAGCTTACGCTTTTCGTTTAGGGTCAAAAATGCGCTATGCGGATTCAAAGATTCGATCCTAAATTCACATGCGATATTAAACTCTTGGAGAGGAGACTTTGCCTCCTTGTATGATCTACCGCATGTAAAACTGTGCTCCGAGGAACTGTTCGATATGATGCTTACAGCAGCAATCTACCACTGCACCGTTCCCCGTGTCCGGGCGTTCATACTCACATGGTTCCAGAGGAATTCCCTCCCGCGCACACTCTGGCTGTGGAAAAACCGCTTTCCCGAGGGACTACAGTATGGGGTTTTACAAAAAAAAAAAATGTACCTACTTACAGGTTTCTAAAGTGTCGTCAACCGACATGCGACTCCCCTAGAGTTGCGTCCGCGTCCATGGGCTAAGGAACCGTAAAATAACCACTGTTTGTATTACCAGTGCGCAGTGTCTCAAGCCCTAATAAATCTAGACACGCCAAGAAAAATATACAAACAAAACTTTTGATAGAACAATGAAGAACAGTTAACAAACAACGGAAATAGAAAAAAATAATTAAAAAATTACTTCCCCCTCCAACTTGAGGGTATTGGTATTGGTATTGGTAAAGGGCTCTGTTTCCGCATTTAGACTCATAGGCGGTCCATTATGCGTTCAGATAGGCTGGCTAGTTGAGCCAGCCTAGCTCCTTCCAGAAGCACAGAAGCCTCCTGGGGCGTTCACAGGCTTCTAGGAGCGACCTCGCTCCTGCGAGGATATTTGCCCGTTGTGTGGCCACTCCCTCGCACTCCAGGACGACGTGGGCGGCCGTTTCCTCCGCATTAAGACAGCCTCTACATAGAGGACTGTTTGTCGCATTGATGGTGAATAGGTGCCGGTTTAGGGCCAAGTGGCCCGTAATGGTACCTACAACTATTCTGATCTCAAGTCGGTTAAGACTGAGCAGTCTGCAGGTTAAACGTGGTGAGACCTCCGTCAGCACCAGTCTAGATTGCCTACAGCCGGGCGTATCAGCCCAGCGACCGTTGTGCGCTTCACGGGTTCGTTGCCTTACCCATGAGCGAAGTTGATTGAAGGGAAGTGGCAGCAATATAGTTGGCCCTGCCACTGTCGTTGCAGATCCATTTCTTGCCAGCTCATCTGCGGCATCGTTGCCGAGTGAATTACTATGCCCCCTGATCCATTGAAGGGTTAGCCCATTGCCAGAAGCTAAACGTTCGAGTGTCTGGTGGCATTCGTATATAAGGCCGGAGTTCATGGTGTTGCCCTCCAGGGCTTTCAGGACGGCCATACTGTCCGAGAGTATGCGGATGTTGTACTCCTTTATACCCCTTGACATGACTGCGGTAGCGGCGTAGGTTATTGCAACGCACTCACATTGGAATATGGAGCTGTGTCGGCCTAGCGCCAGTGATATTGTTATATTCAAGTCTTGTGAGAAAACTCCGGCTCCAGTCCCTGTCCCCATCTTAGAACCGTCCGTGTATATCCGGACTTCGTTTATGCCAGATTGATCTCGGTCGCTCTCATGTAGTTGTATTCGGTACCTTCTACCGAAGATATGTTGTTTAGGGATCCTATCGCATGGGGCAGCTATTAGTGGTTGGTATTCCACTAATTGGTTCCATAATTTGGAATGAGGACCTTCTTGGTTGTACCATAGACCTAGGTGTTTGAGTCTGATGGCTGCCATTGCTGCTTCTTGTTGTATATATAGGTCTAGTGGCGCCAGATCTAAAGCTACTTCAAGGGCAGCTGTGGGTGCTGTGCGCATGCAACCAGTGACGGCAGCACATGCGAGTCTCTGGACTTGTTGTAGTTTGTTTCTGACGGTGCTTAGCTCTGTTCTCTGCCACCAGGTAATGGCACCGTATGTGACGATTGGCCGTATGACCGTTTTGTACAGCCATAGTGTGATTTTTGGTGATAAACCCCAGCTTTTGCCGAGGAGTCGCTTGCATTGGCAGAAAATAATGCTGGCTTTGTTCAATTTTGTGTCCAGGTGCCTGTTCCATAGGAGTTTACTGTCTAGTATCACTCCTAGATACTTGACTTCCTTGGTAAGGGCTAGACGGGTGTTGAATAGTTTGGGTAGTCTTAATTCTCCTAAACTGCGTTTATTTGTGAACATGATCAACTCTGTCTTCGTCGGGTTCACTGTTAAGTCGTGTTCCTCACACCATTGTTCCACGACCTTCAAAGCAGACCTCATTCGGTCGCATACCACACTCTCAAAGGGCCCACTGATGAGGATGGTCAGGTCGTCTGCATAGCCCACTGTGAGGAACTTGCGATCATTGAGCCGAGTAATAAGCTCATTGACCACAATGTTCCACAAGAGAGGTGAGAGAACTCCGCCTTGCGGACAGCCTCTGGCCACCACCCCTCTTGTTGTGTTATTCACAGTGAATTGTATGGCTCTGTGTCTGAGCATGTTGTCGATCCATCCTGCAATTGTGGAGTTGACCCCATGCCTTGCCAGAGCTTGGCTGATGCTGGTGAAGTTAGTTTTGTCGAAGGCACCCTCAATATCGATGAAGGTTCCTAGAGTTGACATCTTGTATTTTAGGTTGCCCTCTATGTATGAGACAACTTGATGGAGGGCAGATTCTGTTGATTTGCCCATTGAGTAAGCATGTTGGTTGGGGTTCAGAGGGTAGTTGACTAGTGCAGTGCTTCTGATTTCCCTGTCTATTAGTCTCTCCAGTACTTTAAGTAGGAATGATGTGAGACTGATGGGTCTAAATGATTTCGGTTGTGTGTAATCTCCTTTGCCGGGTTTGGGGATGAAGACTACTTTGACCTCTCTCCATTTCAGGGGGACGTAGCGGTGTGCCAAGCAGCTTCCGTAGATAATCCGAAGATGATCTATCAGTGCCCTATCGCACCATTTTAGCAGGCCTGGGAAAATACCATCTAATCCTGCCGCTTTATATGGAAGAAAGCTGTTGATCGCCCATTGCACTTTATCGTGATTAATGATTGTGCGGGCAGTGGTCCAGTCAGGCTCACCCAGTGTATCTTCCTCACTGTCTTCCCATGTGTTCTCCTCGTTTGATATGCGACAACCTGGGAAGTGGGTTGTCATCAACAGTTCTGATGTCTCCGAATCTGTTTTGGTATAGGTCCCATCAGGTTTTTTCAAGAAGCCAAGACTGTGCATCCGTTCACAGCACATGATGTTTTTGACTCTATTTGCCTGATCGTTGTTCTCTATGTTAGTGCAGAAGCTTCTCCAGCATTCAGTTTTACTGATTCTGATCCGCTTCTTGTAGTTTTGTAGGGTTTGTTTGTATGCGTCCCAGTGTTGATCTATTCGTGAATTTTTGGCTTTATTGAACAACTTTCTAAGCTTACGCCGTTGTTTCTCCAGTTCCGGTCCCCACCAGTGTTGTTTACTGCATGGTCCCGTTCTGGGTA
The DNA here is from genome assembly GCA_963859945.1 of Euplagia quadripunctaria. NCBI lineage: Eukaryota > Metazoa > Arthropoda > Insecta > Lepidoptera > Erebidae > Euplagia > Euplagia quadripunctaria. Next base: position 293,835 of record OY982573.1, read on the forward strand.
ATGAAAGTGGGCATGTTTGTTCAAAGCATGTAATTAAGGTGGTGGTAAGGTTATTCGCGTGGTTATCAATATCCGCTTTGGTCCCATGGGCATTCGGCAGATGGGTATCTTTCAACCTTTCCGCGGTGATTACTCCATACTTACGGACGTCCATTTTGCGAGGATTTCGCCGAGGTTCTGGCGGTGTGAGAGTCATCTTCAGTTCAAATTTGATCCAACGATGATCCGAGCACGACGCCTCATCCGAAACATGCCAATTCGAAATATGTGATGACGCGTGCTCACTAGCTAGTGTTAGATCTATAATTGTTTGGGCTCTCGATGTGACAAATGTCGGTTCTGAGCCAATGTTGATTACATTTAGTTTAGTTGTGAGTAGAAAAGAAACAAAATCCTTACCTCGTTGGTTGTCAGTCTTACTGCCCCAAAGCACATGGTGTGCGTTGGTATCCGCAGCAACGATCAGCTCCAGTCCCTCTCGCTCGCAGTAACTTGCAAGTGCAGCCAGTTCCGGAGTGGGAATGTCTGCGTCGCCCGGCAGGTATGCGGACGCCATCACCACTTCTGGGAGGCCTGAGGAGGGTTCCTTGAGTCTGATGGTAGTCAGGTCTCTAGAACAGAACTCGGTCATTAAGGTTGTATTGGCGTGTTTCGGTGTAAAAATACATGTACGCGGGTTATCAATGGTAGTATTAAGAAGCAGTTTACCTCCAATGTTGTTTAGACCGCAGATCCTGCCCTTCCTAATCCACGGCTCCTGGATTAGGGCTACGGTCATGGTGTTGACCTCAAGCATTCTGCGTAGGCTAGCCGTTGCAGTTTGACTGTGCTGGAGATTGGTTTGTAGTGCGTTAAGGTTGAGGGGGGCTGATAGCGCCATCATCGCTATCCATTAGCGTCTCATCCAGATCGCTGTCCGTCTCTCCGGAGAGTCCCCTCTTCGGCGAGTCCGGTTGCGACGGACTGGTCTGGATGCTTGGCCCCTTGCTGGGGCCAGGATGGGCTTCCCCTTGTCTCCCGCTGCCTAGGTCTCCGGAGACCCCCTGGGACACAGCTTCCAGGTTCGGCAGCGTTTGAGGACGGTCGTCTAGGAAACGAACGTAGAGGTTACCTAGTAGGTAGTGTACCCTACGTCCGCTTTCCCTGAGCCTGGACACGTCCTCTTCTGGGATGCCGAGCACCAGGAATAGAGATTTCTTCTCCTCCTGGGGCTCGGCATGGTAGAGTGCCCAATTGGACACCTTGTAGTCTGGGTTTTGACACGTCAGCCACGTGCGAATGTGGTCCAACGTGTCCTTGGGACCTACCTGCGGTACCAGGAGTCCCGCCTTGATTCGTTTGGGAATCTCAGACTGGCGTTTGACTACCAGTCTGGTTCCCGAACGTGGTGCTTCGATCTTGCTAGCGGCCTGGCGTAGCCATTGAAGGGCGAAGTCGTCATTGCACCACATCTTAAGGACCCCTTCGCTGTGGAAGGGCTTTCCCCTAAACTGTGGCGCAACGAAGGGGACACAGGACGCGCTGGGTGCGAACATTTCAGCTTTCAGCACGTCCTGCAGCCGGCCCTCAATGGCCTCCGCCTGCTCCTTGGTGAGATCATGGTAAGGCTCCTGCATTACAGCGACGCAGTAGTCATTCGACTTTAAAGCGTCGGAGTAGCTCGTGGAGCCTGTGTTGGTGGGCTGGGGTTTTGGGCGTTTACCTCCGCCCTGTGGAGTCAAAGACTCGTCCGGCCGGCTTCTTTTGGCGGGTTTGGGCGGGCCCGAGGGCCTGCCCGTTTGCTTTGCAGCCCCACCTTTGTTGCCCCGTCTAGTGTGACCCTGCCGTGGGGTCGCATTGACAGCAGCAGGCCTCTTGGCGCCTAGTGGCGTCCCCGTAGGAGCAGCTGTACCCTTAGCTAGACTATTGTCTTTGCCGAGGGTTGGCGCATCCTTACTGGGGACAACGTGAGTCTTTGCAGACTCTTCAGCAGCTTCAAGCTGCTTACTACCACCTGGCACCGGAGGCCCCGCTAATTCTGCTTCCGCCCGAGCTTTCGCTCTTTTGGCCCTGCGGTTCACCCTAGACGGCTTTGGTTTGGGGTTTTGTGGCCTCTTCTTCTTTATGCCTACCAGGTTCCAACAGGGTTCATCCTGGCTGGGACCCGCGGGCACAGGCATTGCTGCCTTTAGGGAGGAGAGGTCGATGCTCGTCTGTGGCGCATCACCCTGGTTGTGCACCTGAGGAGCTGCCGGTTTGGGGGATGACGCTGCACTCGGGTTGTTCACCCGAGGAGCTGTCGGTTTGAGGGGTGTCGCTGCACTCGGGTTGTTCACCCGAGTAGCTTTTGGTGGTTTGCATGGTGCATCACCTGGGTTATTCACCCGGGGTGCAGCCTGCGTTGGTGTTGTAGGGGTTTTTTTAATTAAATTATCCATTAGTTAGATTTTTAAAAAATTCGTCCCTCTGTCCTTCCACCCTCCTTGGAGCCCTCAAGTGGGGACGTCGCGGCAAAAGGCACACAGACGCCAGAAGTAACAGAGAGATATAGAACCCCTACCCTAGCAGAGAACGGGCCGAGCTAGGCAGGAAGACGTAGTCGTCCCGCCCGTCGTCTGCCCCCACTAGGAAAGAGTTCTCGCCTGACGGCCCTCTGACGGGTCGTCGCAGCCGGTTGACCGAAGGTGGCTAGCCTCCAGCCTCCCGTGTCAGGAGAAATCCGGGCCAAAGCAGTGTGTTGCCTTTCAGCTCAACTACCAGGACACCTTCTTCCCCCCATACGGGTCCCCGCATACGGCACAAACATGCGGGTGGTTGCCCCTCCCCCCACCCACCGTCAGTCTTAGTTGATGGTGAGCCCGCAAGTATCAACCACATACTACTCGCAGAAGGTTTTGCGGAAGGAGCAATAGGATGGGATAAGGTAGGAGGGTGGAATTTCGACTGGGTGTTTCAGTTACTTCTGTTTCATAGGGAACCAGATCAAAAACAGGCGGCAACCACGTGAAGGAAAACTCCCCAGACTTGACATGGGGATCTACACGACCTGCGCTCGCTCCCATGGCCATTCGCCGTGCACGTCCTCCGGACAGGAGAGCATGCCAGGGCTGGATCTGTTCCAGGCGATCGAGGCCTTTTGGAACAAACCCAACCCCGCCCCAACTTGAGGGTAATTATTTATTTAATTTCTTGAAATAAAACTAAGAACAAATAAAAAAAACTGTCAGTCGTAGGACTGCAAGTCAGAAGTGAAAACACATTTTTTAAAGATTATAAGATGGTGAAATTAAATTATTAAAATATAGTAAATTGAATTAATTTAACTTGACAATGTAATAATTTATGGTTAATAGTTAAGAAGTAATGAAATGGGTCGGTCTCCTATATATTGCTATACCCTATTAGGATCATATGTGATACTACATGATATTATTACATTTTTAATATGACATATATGATGCAATAAATGATTGAGTATTGAGTATTGATGGTAGCGAGTTCAATGCTTTTTTTCCCCATAGCAAAAGTGCACAAACGTGCCTTAAGAAGTTTTCACTTCAAAAAGCGTGTGTTGAAAGAGCAAAAAAAAAATTTAAAAAACCGATTTCTCCCCGCCAACTTAAGACAGCCAAGAACGAATAATTGAAATAGCAAATAAAAATTGTACAAAAATTACTTCCCCCGCCAACTTGATGGTAATTTTTTATTTTATTTAAAAAAACTAAGAGCGAACAAAAGAAAATTATAGAACAATGAAGAACCAATGAAGAACAGTTAACGAACAAATTAAATAGCAAAAAATTCAAAAAATTACTTCATTCGTCAACCTAAGAGAGGTGGGACTGCCTGGGACCGGGCATAACTATTTACATTTATATTTCATGCTACAAATGTAGCTCACACACAAATGTCAGAAGTGGAACGCGGTTAAATGTTTTAGGTTATATTTTGAATTAAGAATATTTCAGAATTTAGTATCATATTTGATTCAGACCATTTGGGTCGATATTATTTAGGAAACTAAGAGATAATACTGGATTATTCAATTTAAACATAATAAATAATGTCGTATTAAATAATTTATAACGTTTACCTGTTTGCAATTTTGTAAATAGAACTACTTCAAAAATGTTTCGTAACCTCGCAAAGATTTTAGAACCTGTGCGAAATCACCTGGTGAGAAATATTGGATCATGTTGAAGTTGTATATTTTCTACGTAACAATATCTTCCCTAGATTGTAAGAACTGTAACTGTTGTATATTTTAGTCTTTACGTACTGCGGCCGGGAGCACTAGCACCGGCGGTGCTAGCAATGGGACATCATTTGAACGCAACAGTGTGACGAAGGAGCAGCAGCTCTCTGACGTATTGAAGCGCTCACTGCCCGGTATTACTTACATAAGCGTGCAAGACATCTCTGGTGGTTGTGGTGCTATGTTTGAGGTACTTACTAGCTGATCAACTGCTGCCCCTAAATTAGAGGAAAGTGCATTGATGTTATCAATTTATTTATAGACAATTAGCCTTTGATTATTATATGACTTCCATGCGATTAATAGTAGTGTGGTGTTTTTACATTATGTTTTCAGATTAGTGTAGAAGCTAAGGAATTTGTTGGCCTGACTCGTGTTAAGCAACACCGGCTAGTAACTGATTCTTTGAAAACTGAGATTGCAGAGATGCATGGCATCCGCATACATACTACACCTTCACCAGAAAATAAATAATCTAATATATATTAATTGCTGTGCTGTAAATAGTTGAATACAGGACAAAGTTTTGAAAAAGATAGCTTACTGATTTTTTTTTGTGATCAAGTGAGGCTAACTTTAGCTAGGTTTTGTAGTTGAAGTGTGAAATAAAATGTTTTGTTACTGTAAAACTAGATAAAAGACCAGTCACATAATTAAGTTATTGTTATTTAAATTGTAAGACCTTAATTTATTATATTAGTTGTCAACATGTTTGAGAAGTGATTTTATTAGCATTGTAGTAAGCAATTGGCTTATTGCAAGGTTAAAATACATATTTTCTTAGTTAATCACTTAAGTTCGAAATGCTTTTTCTAAAAGGAAATATTGAAGTCAAGTAATCCAAACTTCAAAAGCTATGAATCTTGTTAATATCAGTTTTACCTAAAGACTGAGACTCATGCAAGTTTTCAAATAATTGAATAACATAATAGTAATATAAAAATATAATTGATAGTGTATTTTATACTACTAAATTGGCAAATCAGTACTTCTCCCACCTGATGGGAAGCTGTTACTGTACGTCAGTACAGTGTGTCTAAGTATTCAACTCTAGTGGCATCCCACTCGCTTATGACAACAGTATATACAGTATTTCCGGCGAGTCTACTCATCAGCCGTAATAGGTGCAGCATGACAGCGTGGGGACGACACTGGTGTTATGGTGTGACAAACGTCCATTGGTTTCTAGGACTAATTTTTATCTGGCAGGTTGTATGCTTGTTTGCCACCTGAGTTACAATGGTAGTACTGTTTTACTGCGATTGTTTGTAAGACGAACGTGTTTCATTTTCAGAAATGTACCATACCTCCTTTTTAGGGTTTTTATTTCAAAACATTACAGTTTCATGCATACTAGCTGGTGCCCGCGACTTCGTCTACGTAGAATTAGTACTTCGGATAGTCTATTTTTTCTCCAAGCTTTCATTAATTTCTAATTAAATAATTTCGTTCGTTGTTCCTACACCTGTACCTACACCTTTTATTTTCGGTATGTGGGACTCAAACCGACAAAAACCATACAGTGTCACGAAGTCCTACTTGCCGGGGTCTCAGGTGTACCCTTGAGAGAAAGGTAGAGGGAGGGAGAGAGAGAGACTCCAGTGAATTGTAATTTGTAAACTCCAGTCGTGCGTCAGAGCTGACACACACTTTTTTTAAAGTGTAAACTTCTTTAGTCACGTTTGTGCACTCTTGCTGATTGCTGAATTCGTGACCGTCACGCTAATAATACAAATGTACATCCACTAGAGGGCGCTAATCTAAACATTGAGTTCTGTCAGCTCTTTATTAATTAATGTCACCAACTGTTAATGTGACGTTTTAAGTTCGTCGTTTTGTTTAAGTTTTCACTTCTGTCGGCAGTCCCATGACCACGGGTTTTGGAGGAAGGTCCCTCTTGTCATTATTAATTATGTTGAAACTTCTAGTGCTAACCTTAAAACATGGCACTTGGGCGGAGAGATGGGCGATGGATAAATACTCAAAGGATAAATACTCGTTTTTACTCATTTTTATCCGATATTTACCCAAATTCGTGGATAAATATCATTTGGAACATTTAAATTGAGATAATGAGATAAATATAATTTTTCTCTTCTATATTATAGAAATATATACTCGTATATACAAAACAAAAGGCTACTCACACACTCACTCGTCTACTGACTAATCACGAAATTTAGAAAACCACTTGATCTATGAATTCTCACAGCACGTCTTTAGACCGAGTCAAAAGGAGGGAGCAGTACTCCATATGGGAACAGACTTGTAACTTTCTTTGCCTCGGGGTGAAGTACCGCTTTGCTCTATTAAGCACTCCAAGCTTTTTGGATGCCAGTTTGGCTTAGCCTTCCAAGTCAAAACTGGATGTCGCTGGAAATGTCGATACCAAGAATTCCAATACTCTCGGAGATTGTAAGGGTCAGTTTTGAAACTTTGGGGTCACATTGAATGGGTTTTTTTAGCGGTGACCATAAACCGTAGTTTGGTGGGGTTGAACCAGACCAGATTTTTTTGACCCCATTGAGAGACCGTGACTAGACTGCTCTCGATTTTGACCCAAGTTGTTCGCGACTCTGAAACACAATTGAACGACGAATGTTGGCACCGCCCTTGTAATAAGTATCTCCTGCTGTCACCTTTCACTCTCTTTGGGAAATACTGAATTCCTGGCATGGACTACCCGCACCGCGGGATGGTAGGCGATATCGCCGTTCGAAGTTGAGTTCGAGGTAAAGAGAGTACCCAGAATATCGGCTTTCTCTTTTGTGCAATCTACTGACCTACACTACCACACCCGTCTTACGCTAGTTGAACATGGTGTGTCAGGCCACGCGCATGGTACCTGCGTTTGGATGAGACAGTGTTCGGACGAGGCTAGTGGTGCATTCACTGAGGTGGAATACCCGTCTAGACGTGAGGTCAGCAGAAGGTCCAGTAGAGAGCTCGTATGGTCCGTGATTTCTGGTATCCGCGTGGGAGAACGTACCGAGTGGTGCAATGGTTACAGTGGTCGCCTCGCCACTCCTCCGCGCCGAGTGTTGTGGGTTTGATTTCCACACGGGACGAAAATTTGTGTGATCCACAAATAGTTGTCCCGAGTCTGGGTGTTCTTTGTGTCCGTTGTTTTAATGTTTGTAATGTCCTCGTGACACAGGAGTCATTCCTATTAAAAAAAAAAATTGTGAGTTTCCATAGGCCAGAGCAAATTCGTGAGCCTCCACACGTAATTGGTGAACCGAGAACCAAGCCACTCAAAGTGATGAGTGTTAAAGTCTCCTAAGATCACAACCTCTGCGGAGAGGTACTGATCAAGAAATTTGTCGGTGGTCAATAGCAGGCGCTAGTAAAGTGGGGTCGTGCTCATATCACGGCTATGTGATCTGTACAGGCATGCGTAGACCTTAGCTAAGAACGAATTTTGCGACTGGATTAAGGAGGTCAAAGGATAGGTTAAATTAGGCGGCGAAGTAGTTTTCCTGCAGGAAGTGGTTGAGGGCCTTTTCCCGCAACGGGTGGAGCACGTACCCCCGTCGATGGCCCCTTTGGCCGGAGATGACGGGGAGGACGAGGAGGATGGTGTTCCCGCCCGTCACGGAGGCGGAGGTAGGGGCGGCTGTTCTACGAATCCGTTCCAAGAACACCGCCCCCGGGCCAGACGGGATCCCTGCCCGAGTGTTGGCCCTTGCCCTTGACCACATGTCCGACCGCCTCAGGGAGGGTGTTCGACGCTAGCTTGGCGTCCGGGCGCTTCCCTGATTGCTGGAAGAGCGGGAAGCTGGTCCTTTTAAGGAAGCCGGGACGGCCTACCGACTCGGTCGCGGCCTACAGGCCCATCGTGTTGCTGGACGAGGCGGGTAAATTGTTTTGAGAGGGTCCTCTCTGCCCGCATCGTCCGGCACCTTGGCGAGGTCGGCCCCGATCTGTCGGACGCCCAATTCGGTTTTCGAGCGGGGCGTTCGACGGTCGGTGCTGTGTTGCGCCTGAGGGCCGTGACCGAAGAGGTAGTGAGCTGTGGCGGCGTGCTGTTGGCGGTGTCGTTGGACATCGCCAACGCGTTCAATAGTCTGCCATTCAGCTGCATCAGGGAAGCACTCCACTATCACGGAGTGCCAGGGTACCTGAGGCGGCTAGTGGCAGACTATTTGGAGGAGCGTACCGTCATGTACGAGGACCGAGATAGAGTATTGAGTCGTCGGCCCATGTCGTGCGGTGTTCCGCAGGGGTCTGTCCTTGGACCACTCCTGTGGAACATGGGGTACGACTGGGCCCTTCGAGGCGACTTCCCCCCCGGGCTCGGCGTAATCTGTTACGCCGATGACACATTGGTCACAGCCCGGGGGGTGAACTTTCAGGAGGCGGCGCGCCTGGCTACCAGGGGAGTCTCTCTGGTGGTCAGGCGCATCGAGGCGCTGGGTTTGCGGGTGGCCCTTGATAAGACGGAGGCCCTTTTATTTCATGGGCCCCGTCGTGGTCCACCCCCTGGTGCCTCTATAGAGGGTCAACTCGGTCCTCGTACCGGTTCAGGCCCACATAAGGTATCTGGGCCTGATCCTCGACGGTAGGTGGCTCTTCGACGAGCACTTCCGACAGCTTGCTCCGAAGCTGGTCGGCGCTGCGTCCGCCCTTGGGCGACTCTTACCCAATTTGGGTGGACCCAGCGTCGCTACAAGACGGCTGTACACGGGGGTTGTCCGGTCAATGGCACTGTACGGTGCACCGGTGTGGGCGGAAGCTCTGACCGCCCAGAATAGGGCGCGCCTCTGGCGCCCTCAGAGGGTTATGGCGGTTAGAGACCATACGCGGATACCGCACCGTGTCGACGGAGGCGGCGTGCGCATTGGCCGGGACACCCCCGTGGGATTTGGAGGCGGAAGTGCTCGCCGAAGTATATCGGCGAACGGCTGAGTTCCGGGCGGGAAGCGGCAGTCGGCCCCCGCCCGAAGAGGTACGCGAATGGCGTGAGGCCGCTCGCCGAGCCACCATGGCTCGTTGGTCGTCCCGGCTGGAGGCTCCACGTGCTGGCTTTGCCGCCGTGGAGGCGCTCCAGCCGGTCATCGTCGAGTGGGCAGGGCGGCAGCACGGGACCCCTTTCCTTCCGACTGACGCAGGTCCTTTCCGGGCACGGCTGGCTTCGGGAAGTACCTGCACTCGGTCGCTAGGAGGGAACTGAGTCCCGCCTGTCACCACTGCGACTGCAGTGAGGACTCGGCTCAGCACACGCTGGCAGTTTGCTCCGCCTGGGCGACGCAGCGTCGGGCCCTCACTGCAGTCATCGGAGGGGATCTCTCGCTACCGGCCGTCATACGCTCCATGGCCGGTAGCGACAGGAATTTTACCGCGGTCGCGACCTTCTGCGAGGACGTCATCTCGCAGAAGGAGGCGGCGGAAAGGGTCCGGGAGGACGATCTCCACTCGGACCAAATTCGCCGCCGGCGAACCGGGCGGCGGAGGCGCGCATACCAGCGCCTCATGCCGCCCTGAGTGTGGCCGCGGGTGGACGGGACGGGTTTTCCCCTCCACCCGCTGTAGTGGCCCCCCCGCGAGGAGGCGGCGTCCGCGTGGTGCCTGGACGTCGCCTAATTGAGACGATTTTACCCGGAGGTGGTGCCCGCGCTTTTGCGGGCAGGCGCTAGGGAGGGTCCGGATGTCTTAATAAAGCTGTTCCCGGATCCCTCCTACTTAAGGCGCAGTACGGCACACCGTGTGGTTTTAGTCGGTTCGATTCCGACACACCGCCCCCGCCGAAAACCCCGGTGGGGTGACGGCCCGAGGGGGTTTCCACACGCCCCAAAAAAAAAAAAAAAAAAATAGGCGGCGAAGTAGTTTATAGGTAGGACACATCAGCGTAGAACGGATTTTGCGACAGGGCCGAACTAAGACGGCTCTCACAAGTTTTTAAGAAGGTCCTTAATTTTTTGTATTTGAAACCTCAAATTTTGCAGGTGGGTAGTTTATGGGCAGCAAACGTCAGCTTAGAACGGATTGTGCGGCAGGTCTAGATTAATGCGGCCTAAGAGAATACACAAACTTCATTTTCATGGGTCAAGTAGTTTTCTAGATTTCGTGATTAGTCAGTAGGTGAGTAAGTATTATTTCCCTTTTATACGGATGACGGCGGAAGTTGTCCTGCCGGAACGTACAAAATATTTAAAAAATCATAAAAATCGGTCCAGTCGTTTAGGAGGAGTTTAGTGACATACACACGTACAGAAGAAATATATATATAAAATTCACAATGTGTTGTTTAGGTATGTGCCTATCTATCTAAGAAGCATTAAATGAAATCAGCTAAATCAGCTATTTGTCGGCTACACATAACGCTTCTAAAATTTGACCACACCTTTCTGTAACACTATAATAGATTATTCAACTACTTCATTATTACACTATTTATTTATCTTAATATCTCGCAAACTTATTAGAAATCAAAATTATAATCAAATGTTTACCCAAAGACCCTTCTAATTTCTTATTGAAAACGGAAAGATTCATTATTGTCACAAACAAAATATTTAGAGTATAAATATGGATATTTATCCATTTTGAGTATTTATCCGGTTGAAAACCCATCAGACACTTGCACAGTTTCAGTTTATATGTAGACTTGGATCCTTGAGTTTATTTCGGCATTTCTTCTCAAGGTCTAGTCATACCAAATGCCGGCTCCATCTAGCTTTAAAGAAGAAATCGACGTTTAAAAGTGTCTGAAGAGATATAATTACAACAAATGAATTTATTTACCGCAGTTTTCGTGTTTGGACTTTGGAGATTTTAATAAGAATTTAGTCTATGTAGGACAGTGAGGACTTGGCAACACTGTTGTCTTGTCAGCTCTTGTTTCCAACATGGCGCTTAACTTAAGTGTCAAGGTTCATCCCGTAGTATTATTTCAAATTGTAGACGCTTATGAGCGACGAAATGCAGATTCCCACAGAGTTATTGGTACCTTGTTGGGTAAGTAATGTTTGCCCAAGATTTAGTATTTATAAAAAAGCAAATACTGCAAAATCTGGCAGGTAATAGCCGCTGTCATGTGTTCCCGATTTAGCTTAATATTAATTTATTAGTTGTTAATTACGTAGCGCACAGTATGAGAATTAGGTCCGATACTTATTAAAATTACGTGTAATTACTATTTTGCGTGTATAATAATAATTATATAGTGAAAGATCATGATTGAGGTTATGTTATGATGCATAGGCACTTGCGACAAGGGGGTTGTGGAGGTAACGAACTGCTTCTGTGTCCCGCACAAAGAACATGCCGACCAGGTGGAGGCTGAACTTAACTACGCAATGGATGTTTACGAGTTAAATAGACGCGTTAATGCGTCAGAAAACATCGTTGGTGAGTTGCTCATTACAAGTTGTTTAACAGTTATCTTATTAATACCAATAAAATATATAAACCTTCTAGTCCTTCAGTTATTAAGCTCTTGTCATGCGTTGCTAACTTTTATGCACTTCAGCTTTTAGTACCTATAGCATGTTCAGCTGTCAAGGTGTGCAGTGTTATACACATTTAATGAATCATACTTATGATTATGCACACATTATAAATTAAGGATATATAACTAGTGAAGCGAATGAAAGAATGTCACCATCATGCTCTAAAAAAGAAAACAATGTACTTAAACTAATAATTTGAATGATATTTAAATCAAGCATTAAGTACAGAATTCTTTGTTGTGTATATAATATTAATCTCTATATGGTGCACAATCATTTATTGGCAAACAATGTTTTTAATGCATTTATATGTAGAGTTAGTGGCAGTTCTCTAACAGATATTTTTATTTTAAAACTTGAATGTGCATACAGTAACATTTCCTTTTATGCGAAGTAGATGTTGTCAATGGTTAACCTCTAAATACTGAGTGTATTAGGAAAAAGAGCACAGGTATCAGAACATTATGTAGTCATGCTATACTGCAATTGCAGGTTGGTGGGCGACCGGCAACGAAGTGACCAACCATTCATCCGTGATCCACGAGTACTACTCCGCGTGAGTGTCGCGAACCGGTGCACGTAACGCTGGACACGTCCCTACAGGGCGCCCGCATGGGGCTGCGCGCCTACGTGTGCGTGGCGCTAGGTGTGCCGCGCGGCAAGCTCGGCTGCATGTTCACACCCATCGATGTCTCACTCATTTGCTATGAGCCTGAGGTATGTGTCTGTGTCAGATAGTTCAGTACCAATCTTTGAAATGTGTTTAAAGTTGCTTATTTGATTTAATAGTAATGGGTTAACTGTTAACAATTTATAATGGTACAAATTGGAGTAATAGCTACAAGCAGGTGCCAAAAAGATCCCTATACAACAATAATATTACAATTCCATAACATTTCTATTATTACATACTACTGTGGTAAGTCAAGAAGAGGCAGCATAGCACTGAACATAATCTATTTAAATTATCTGCATGTATCAATTAATCCATATTTTTATTCAAATGAGCAAAATTGCCAGTGTGATAAATACTAAATAGAGTACCAATCATATCTCCATTAATAAACACTGGCTAACCCTCAACTTAAAACACCAACGGCAGTTGGTGTTTTAAGTGTTGCACTAGAGGATAACAGCTGTATTGCTATATTAGAACTTACAACAAGACAAATTAATATACTAGGTTCATGACCATTCCAAAGTTATGAAAACGATATTTAGAACATGTTTTATAAGTAGCCGGAATAGGCCGAGTTGGCTTCTGTCCCTAAATCTTGCAAGATTCTCAGGAGACCAATCTTGGCTAACCAGGTATTTCTACTACTATATTATAAATAAACTCTTTTCAGATCGTAGGTCTGAATCTGTGCCAGAAGACGATGGGCGGCGGGGGACGATCGCGACAAGTGCAGCCGATGTTAGACCTGGCACAAGTAGCTGAAGCTGCATCCAAGTTATCATCTCTGCTGGATCAAGTGCTAGCTTATGTGGAGATGTCTTGCCGAGAAAACCGAACCCAACAATGCGGCTGGCAGGCAGCTGCTCGAGCTTGTCAACTCCGTGCCTAATCTGTCTGCTGACACATTTGCAGATGCATTTGCATCCAGTGTTAAGGACTTGCTTATGGTAATAATTTTGTTCTATGCTATTAAATTTAAGGCAACATGGACAGCAATGCCGTCAAAGTGATGCTATGTTGATTTTGACGACCAGGATAAAGAGCCACGACAACAACATTTTTTTACTTGACATAAAGACAACTCAAACTGTGCCAAAAAATGTGTGCAGGTTTGAAAGAAATTTCCTGTCAACAAACAACATTATACATAACTATGCTGGAGGAGCAAAGACTGAACCATCTCTGTATTGCAGCTGATCTTCTCCATAAGATCAACTTATTGGAACAGGCAACTCTTTACGTAGCGACTCGTACTCCTGACAATTCGGAAAAAGCTTATAATTTGTTTTATTGAAATAAATGATTTGGATTTAATTTAAAAGTACTTATTTACAAAATATAAGTTTACAAATAACTAGATTTTGAGGTTGAATTTCAATCATGTAATGTAGGTGGTAAAACAGTAGTTCTTTAGAGAGTGTTTGAATGCGCTCTATTTGGGGTAGGGCAGTCAATATGAAACACAGCCACTGCAGTGTGCTTTAAGCTGCATATTAAGTGCAAGTCTAAGTGCATGATTACTAGATGTTTGTTTGGTAAATATCAAATTATCTGTTGCAGGTGGTGACGTTGGCGCAGCTGATCAAGACACAACTGCAGCTCAACGAGAAGCTGACCCTGCTGACGTCACAGTGAGACCCCCTGCACCTACGAACATTGGTGTCGCTAACAACTTGCGGCGTATTGCATATTATACGTTAATATGAATATATTTGTTTAATATCCACTCCGGTTTTCATTTGAACTCATTAGCGTAATTGATTAATGATTTCGACCATGATTGCTGGCCAGACCATGGTAATTGCAATTAATATGATCCAACTAATTATCTTTTGAAAGTCTATTATACATCTCGTGTTTTATGATACCTGGAGTCATGTGACTTGATGATAATGAAAGTGGGATTAATGGTGAAGTTGTGATGACCCTTTCATCCCTATGTGCAAAACAGCATGTATTTATGTATGTTCTTAAGTGGAGATATGGGAAGACGACTAGGGAGCAAAGGTTGTGTTAGAACGCTTGCTCAGGAA